>CM060974.1:52502838-52722838 GCA_030765045.1 Tenodera sinensis | reverse complement strand
ATACACACAAACACACACAGACACACACACATACATACATAAATACACACACAAACACACAGACACACACATACACACAGACACACACACAAACACACACACAGACACACACATACACACACAAACACACACATACATACACACATACATACACACACAAACACACACACATACATGCACACATACATACACACATACATACACACATACACACAAACACACACAGACACACACATACATACACATACATACACATACACACAAACACACACATACACACAAACACACACAGACACACACATACATACACACATACACACAGACACACACATACACACACAAACACACATACACACAGACACACACATACACACAGACACACACACAAACACACACACAGACACACACATACACACACAAACACACACATACATACACACATACATACACACATACACACAAAGACACACACAGACACACACACATACATACACACATACACACACAGACACACACATACACACACAAACACACACATACATACACACATACATACACACAAAGACACACACAGACACACACACATACATACACACATACACACAGACACACACATACACACAAAGACACACACATACATACACACACAGACACACACAGACAGACACACATACACACAAACACACACATACATACACACACATACACACACAAACACACACACATACATACACACATACACACATACACACAAACACACACAGACACACACACATACACACATACACACAAACACACACAGACACACACAAACACATACACACATACACACACAAACATACACACAGACACACAGACACACACACATACACACACAAACACACATACACACAAACACACATACCCACAAACACACACAGACACACACATACATACACATACAGACATACACATACACACAGACACACACACATACACACACAAACACACACATACACACATACATACACACATACTCACATACACACAAACACACACAGACACACACATACATACACACAAACACACACATACACACAAACACACATACACACAGACACACACATACACACAGACACACACAAACACACACACAGACACACACATACACACACAAACAGACACACATACATACACACATACATACACACATACACACAAAGACACACACAGACACACACATACATACACACACATACACACACAGACACACACACATACACACACAGACACACACAGACAGACACACATACACACAAACACACACATACATACACACATACACACACAAACACACACATACATACACACATACACACAAACACACACAGACACACACACATACACACATACACACAAACACACACAGACACACACATACATACACACACAGACACACACACATACACACAGACACACACACATACACACACAAACACACACATACACACACAGACACAAACACGCACACAGACACACACATGGACGTTTTTCTAAAAATGTTTTTTTGGGTTCAGGGGATCTCAACACATATATTTCCGGTGAAATCTCGACATCGAAGTTTTGGGTGGAATACAATACTTCCTCTACTTACCAGTAGAGAAAGTAAAAATGAACAACGATGTTCCATTTCACGATAGTTTTAAGTTTTCCGAAACTGACAGAAATAACAAGGAATATCTCCGGATATCTCTACAAAAAAGTTTATTCAGAAATAAATTGTGTATTTTAGCGAGATCTACATTTTTGTATAGTAAGATCTTGTCTATATCTTACGATTTACGAGTTATTCAAAAGTCATCCAGAGTAAACAGGACTACATGGGTTATTGGCAGAAAATTCAAAATATACATTTCATTTGTTATACAAATAACTTAAACATTCCTGCAATTTTATTTTCCTACTTTCAGTCTGTTTCATACTAACAATACCTGCTTATTGTGCTTTGCCATGCCATTTATAAGAGGAGTGAAATTATTACATAGAGTTTTTTCTGAACCTAGAAAAACACTACCTGTAAATGTTGGAGTGGACATTATGCATTCTGGTCAGAAAGTGAACCACATATTCCAAGTTAAATGTATAGCAAAGATGTGTATTTAGTTTTCATTTTGCCATCATTAAGCGCATTTACCTTAAAATGTCCACAGACTGTTTTATATTTTGTTTGGAGTATTTTGAAACAGTGGGAAATTATATCTCCACCTTCCATTGTCTCAAGTCTCTGAACAACGCATAGCATTTTGAATATAAATGTACGGGATGGTTCTATCTAATCTATTTATAAGTCCTTGAAACTTCTCTGTGGGAGCTCTATATTGCTATACTGGTGTAATATGTTGCCTACCAAATTCTGTTCTCAATGTGACTCATTTTAAACCTTGAGCCATCCTTTATTCATTTCACCCAACTTTTGAAGTACAGTAATGTGTTGCAAATCCAGTTAGTGCACACCTGATAAGTTTGTTATATACCTTTGTGCCTGGCTGCCTCTGTCCTACGTTAATCATCGCCGACAGCTATATCCTCATCTTGGTCTTCTCGTTTTCCGTATATACCATTCTCCATTTCGCATATTTACCATTCTCCATTTTCATATTTACCATTCATATTTGCCATACCACTTTTGTCTCAATTCCTGTCATATTGGGTATTATTTCCTTCATTATTTATTCCATCTTGCCTTCATATTGTCACCGTGCCCGATGCATCTAATTGCCGACAACAGCAGTGTCACCCATCGCATTATTGTCGGCGCTACCGCAAAGGAGCCGAAGGAAAGAGACAGAGAATGGCCGCATTGTTGGGGCGCTTGCCGAAAGAGAGAAAAGGATAGAGGCTACTAGAAATGTCTGCTTTGTATTTCACCGCAAAATAAGTGAACGTTCCTGAAGCTTCCAGAATAGTGCATGGGAGATATAAAGAGCGGTAAAGTGTGAGAAGAGTCAGTCAGACGTATGTGAAGGTTGAGTAGTCGTGCCGACGGAGACGGACAGACGATGTGGAGAGTTGTGCCGACGGAGAAGAGTTAGTTCTTTGTGTTACGAGTTCGAAGCCGTGCTGTTGGAGAATCGGAAAAGACTTTCTTGTTGTTGCAACGAGTGTACAAAGTTACTGTTTACGGAAATAAAAGTCTTTATCTCGACTACATCTGTCATATTTACTTCACACCAAACCCAAAAAGTTACAATATTATTCATCCCACTTCTGACACCAATTGTAGCTATGTTCCTTTCCAATTACTTTTATTTCTTTACTTTTACAATTAGTATGATCTCAAATATCAACTTGTTTTACTACTCTAAAGTTTTGCAACTAGCCCCCCAAAGTTACCCTCTCTCTCTCGTCAGCAACGTAACTTCATCCAGGAAGCATTCATTGTGGGATGCTTTCACACAGAAGCTCGAAGCTATGACACACTATAAGAATGAGTTGGATTTTGAAACAAAACTTATAATTTACAAATTATGCACACATCTAATACTTCAAGGCCAAAATGACATTGTTGGCTTAGACCACACTCACTCTCTCACTCACTCACTCGAATACTTCCACTTATTGGCAATGATGTAATATTTAATTTTAACTCTTTATGAAATAGAAATATTTAGAAATCCACAAACGTGTGTCTTTCCTTTGTACAACAAAGCTATGTGTTTTAACAGGAGAATGTTATTTATATTGATTGGATTATTCATGTTAAGTAATTTCTTCTCTTTAGATTACATAAAGGATGTTCATTTCCCTTCTGCTCCTCTTTTTGAAGATAAGAGTCATAGGGTTAAAGCAGAACATGTCTTTTACAAGGGAATTGTTATGTTACAGGACGTCACACATGGAAATTAAATTAAAATTATTTTGTAATTTAACGACGCTGTCAATTGCCAGGATCACATAAGCGTCGCCGGTGTGCTGGAATTTTGTCCCGTAGGAGTTCTTTTACATGCCAGTAAATCTACTGACATGGAGCTGTCGTTTTTAAGCACACTTAAAAACCATCGGCCTGGGCCGGGTTTGAACCCGCGACCTTGGGATCCATAGGCCAGCGTCTAACCAACTGAGCCACCCAGACCGATTGGCACACATGGAGACTTATATTCCACAAAACCAGCAAGGTAAGTCATCCAGTTGTTTCTTTGTACAAAGGTTACAAGTTTTACTAAAATTTCCTAATATTCTCTTTTAGTGTTATAGAAATGTACATAATGATCATACCCAATAATCACAGTGGAACTAAGTTGTTTCAGTAACTATCTCCACACGTATAATATTCCCTGTCAGTGTTACACACACACCCACACGCGCGCGCGCACACGCACACACACGCACACACGCACATACAGGCCACAGACCACCGGCCACAGGCCACCGGCCACAGGCCACCGGCCACAGGCCACGCGCCACGCGCCACCCGCCACACACACCACACACCACACACACCACACACCACACACCACACACCACACACATATTTGAATTAACGTCCTCCAACATTGTGTCATATCAAATGAGCCCGAGGTCCATGGACATTCGCCATCTCAGGGTAGGGAAAACCTCGGAAAAAAACCTTTCCCGGATAACTTACCCTAAGCGAGATTCGAACTCGCAACCTCTAGAATGTGAGGCAGACACGGTAACCATCACGCTACCGAGGTCGGCAGTGTTAGATATAGGACTGTTTACTGAACGCAATGAGTATAACAGTTATTTGTCAGATTTCCTGTTAGTGTTAGATCTGAGACTGTTCACGGAACGTAATAACTATAACACAGTTATTTGATTAAGTTTTGTAAGTTGGATCACCAGACACATTGCCAGATTCCTTGTTATTGTTAAATATGTAATTTGTCACTGAACATGTAACTATAACACAGTTATTTTATCAAGTTCTGTAAGTAACTATCACGAGACACTGTCAGATTGCTAATATTGGATATGGAACTGTTCATTAAACATATGAGTGTAACACATTTATTTGATCGTGTTGTGTAAGTAACTACAAGGGCAGTCTGATAAATCTGTGACTTTGTCCAGCAATTACAGGTTCCTTGCACCAAAGTCGTACACATATTACAGTATGTGCCAAAATATACAGTACTGGAAATTATGTTACTCTTATTGTCCTTACCTTGCCTGTCGAGATGATAGTGTAAATGTTCAAAATGTTGCGCTGTAGGCGGTGTTCATTGCTGCAGAGTCCCGAAGAGCGAGACGATCTTCTCACATAATGCAGACACAGTTTTGGGTGCATCTGGACAATTGAAAACTTTCTCCTTTTACATTCCCCACACGTAAGCATCAGGTGGTGTGAGATTGGGGGAATGTGGTGGGTAGGGGAACTCAGCCCTGCGGGAAATTACTCGTCCTGGAAAGGTTTCTTGCAGCATAGCCATAGACTGTTGAGCGGTGTGGCAGGTCTTGTTGGAATCACTGTCTGCTCATCTGCATGTTCCTGGCACGACAAAACCTTCTTAGATCCTAAATAAATGGCCCGATCACCATGTTCCTATAGCGTTCCTGGTTAAGAGTATGAGGTGCACCATAATCATTTTCCATGAAATACGGACCTAGCACACCGTTTCGTGACACTGCACACCATGTAGCGGTTTCTGGATTATAGCGTCTGGTCTCTCGAAACCAAGAAAGCGAGTTGTTTGGCGATTGATAAAACTGCCCAAGTGAATGTGACTTTCATCGGAGAACCACACGCTGACCAAGAAATCTGGATCCTCGTATACCATGGCCAAAAATCGTGCACAATATTGTACCCTGACATGCCTATCGTGCTGCGTCAGTCGTTGCCCAACCTGTATTTGGTACGGAAATCCACCTGTCTTTAAACAGTCGTCGAAGTGACATATTGCTGATGTTTAGTTTCAGGGATGTTCGCCGAAGACTTCGCTTTGGAGACTGCAACACGTGATTGAGGACACGTCCATGATTTTCATTTGTGGACACAGTTACTGGCCTATCAGACTTTCTCCTGCGTTGACACCCGTACGACGAAATTTTTAACGATAGTATAACTGTGTTGATAGGTGCCGGCTTAGTGAAGTATTCACGATATTCTTCCGCCACCAGCTTTAAACTCGGGCCACCTTGATAACCGTTTCCATACGAGCGAAAATAATACTTCACTGTAAACACTTTTTCCTCCGTCGCGAGACCCATTGTCACTTGCAATCACAGAGCACAACGTTCTTTACACAACTAACAATACATCATGACGATGTAACAACTCTCAGACGCTCAGCGTGCGCATGCGCACTGCGCGAAAATGAGTACTGTATGTTTTGGCATATACTGCATTTGTATAGTTCCAGAAATTCATAATCTGTTCTTGGAGCATTGCTGGGAGTCCATTAAAGCTCTAGTTTTGTGTTGTTTCTTTGAAAATAGAGAAAAGTCGGCTTCGAATTTGCAAAAACGATAATTTGTTTGTATGGTAAGCATTGGCGGTTCGTGACCTTTTGCAGTGGGTGTGCAGCAGGGTTCGAATTAACGGAGTGGTAATTTCCACGGCTCGTCAAAGAAGAATTCATACCTTGGCAGGAGACCAGAATTTGTTTGTTTTGTTTTTTCGCTTTCAGATACTACTATTACTACAGCGTATTTTTCACACACAGGGAGAGTGCGTTCGCATCTTGTCCATCTGGATTTTAAAATGTTCAGAATCTTTCCACTGGCTTACCATTTGGAATCGGTGACGAAACACAACTACCATTTGAAAAAGAGATGAAATGTCAGGTGTTTTATTGGCCATTACAGCAAGATACTCTGCGTTAGAAATTTCTTCCTTAATTTCTTCTTGGTATACGTGAAGTATACACTGTAATAAATCTTGTTGTATTTCTATTGACGTTCTCCGAAAAACACAGGCTTGCTTAAGATCTTCTTTCACCGCGAAATGTAATTCTGCTGTGAAGTTTATCAGTCATCGAAACACGCCGGAGTTCAATGAACTTTGACTTTCGTCGTGTCCCCTGAGTGCCAGCTCGCACACTCCGCAGAATTTGATGCAGTTAGTAATGTGCGACAACACATATCTGTTCTTAGTAATTTCCTCATTATGTTTCTCCACGTTACGCCTAAAAGCATTATGTAACTGCTGAGACATATTTTCCTAATACATTTAGTTATAATTCACAATTCATTTGGGCCATCGAGCTCTCATGTTTTTTTCTCAGTTTTTGCTTTAAGTGACGGATATCACCACAAACCTTATTTGTCCATTAGCCGCTTCTGTCGCTCACAAATAATAAACACTGAAAACAGAAGATCCCGTTGGTTACTTCACAAAAACATATCCACGAAAAAGTTGAATATACACTTTCATTAAATTTTCTTGTAACGGTCTTCCCTTTACAATTAGTCACGTGAACTAAATAGATTGGTGGCAGTGGCCTGCCTTCGTTTTTAATTTTCAGCTTCTTTTCCAAAGATAAAATGGACAGATTTATCTCCTTTAGTTTCGCAACGCCATTCATTTCTACAGTTGCATACGCAGAACCCTGACCTTATTAGAAGTGGAAGCACGGATTTCCACAATTGCACTAATTGAAACTTACTGCCAAGGACAGACACAAATGCATACAGTTCACTACCAGAAACACAAATCTAACACATAAAAATTATAAACATTAAACAACTATCCCAAATTGAAGTATTGGCTTCAGTAAAGTATAAAGAACAATTGTATGCATTTATAATGGTTTAATTAAAAGATATGCAGTGTGTTTGTAACATTAACACAACTCTCAGGCTAATACAGAGAATGACTTCATTATATTTAGAAACGTAAAATTGACTTAACCAGTAGCAGGCTGATCGCACTTTTGTGAAACGAGAGAGAGGGAAATGGTTATTCAGGGGAAACAGAGAAGCAAATTAATATGACTTGTACGCGAACGCAGTGCGCATGCGCGGTAAGAATCGCATCGCTCGGTTTTGCCGGTTGTACCGCGTTAACTCACCATACTCCCAAATACAAGCTACTCCTCTCCCCATGCGCCCTCTCGCCTAAAAGCTTCCTTCGCCGGCCACAATATCTGGTTTATGCATCTCTACGGCGTTGACCGAATGCATTGACCTTGCGAAAGAAGACGCAGGAAGATTAAACGGGCAAGTTAATGGAGAAGAAGGTCGGATATTCTACCTCCTCGTATACATTACTATATAACTAAATACACGTTCACATACAGGACAAATTAGTGGCTGTGCACTTGCGAGCATGCAATCAC
This sequence comes from Tenodera sinensis, assembly GCA_030765045.1. NCBI lineage: Eukaryota > Metazoa > Arthropoda > Insecta > Mantodea > Mantidae > Tenodera > Tenodera sinensis. Next base: position 52,714,559 of record CM060974.1, on the reverse strand, counting down.
CCAGGAACCACCACTAACGGTAAGACAATGAAGCAAACAGAAGAAATGCTGAATAATTGTTATACTCCATCACATGACATGGTTCACAAGTGGCTCACAGAATGTCGATGTGCCCGTTCGGATACGAAAGATACCGAGCGCACTGGATGACCAGTTGATGTCACAACAGAAGAAATGGGGAGCAAAGTTCCATATATTGTGAAGGAAGGCAGACAAATGAAAACCCATGAAATAGCTAAGACCCTATATATCTCGGATAAATCGTTACATAATACCTGGCACAAATATTTGGTTATAAGAAAGCTGTTAGCTAAATCGGTGTCACAACTTCTCAAGTCGACAGCAAGCAGAATTGACACCAATTAAACATATTCCAGCACAATTCAAATGAGTTTTTGTGGCAACTGATGATATCTGGATCCGTTACTGACAAAGCAACGATCCAAGCAATGGATTTCCTTTCCTGCTCCAAAGGAAATTAAAACCGTTTCATCAGCAGGAAAGGTCATGGCAGCCTTCTTTTGGGATTCCTAAGACATAATATTCATCCACTACCTTCAAAAGGGTACAATGATCACAGATTCATATTATGCCGCAATACTGGAACAATTACTCAAGGAACTATTAAAGAGAAGAACTCATCTGCTGAAGAAAGATGTATTTTTTTACCAGGATAATGCACACGGGTGACATTGCTATGCAAAATTCGCTGAATTGGACCACGAACTGGTATTCCGTCCATCCTATTCTCCAGATTTGGCTCCGAGCTACTACCTCTTTGCAAACCTCAAAAATTGGGTCGGTTTGAAGAAACTAACATTCAATGAACACAAAATGTCAGAAACAAACTTTATTTTCCAGAATTTCAAAAATTGTATTTTATAGAAGGGCTAAACATTGGAAAAACGTTGGGTGAGCTATGTAGAGAGACGAGGAGACTATGTTGGTAAGTAAATGTGATTTTTGGAGCGATATGTTACTTTCTTTAAAAAGTCACAGGATTCTCAAACTGCCCTTATATCACCAGACACATTGTCATATTCTCAGTTAGTATTGGATATGGGAATGTTCACTGAACATAATGAATGTAGCAAGTTATTTCTTAAAGTTGTATAAGTAACTATCAATACACATATTGTCAAATGCCCTGCATTGCATTTTATTTCATAGATTATGCATTATATTTTATATTAATACTAAACTTTCAGTATACAGCCTACTCCTTTTTATAGAGAAAGTTTAGTTCGGAATGTCCCCAATGCTTCTATAACTAGAACAGTTTCAGTATCACGGTGATCAGTTCTGTGACAGCCCAACTGTTACTTGCACAGCAAGCATATTAATGTAGCACCAGTGCCCCAAATAAATAAGAATAGGTAAAAGCAAACGTGAGTGCAGAAAAAAGAGTAATAGCATGTGTAAACGAAGATTGAGGGTGGTCCAACAGTAAATGAGGGTGGTGCAACAGTAAAATAAGAAATAAACTGGGCATTTCTGAGTACAGTGTTTGCTCTGTCAATGAAGCATGGAGAAGAAACTGGTTCCCACAGTGATTGACCACGCAATGAATGTCCCAGAAAAACATCACTAATTGAGGATAATAGAATTTTACTTTTGAGCAAACGTGATAGGCGGCGTTCATATGCAGTGAAATAAGTGCTACCAGGGCAGAGCCAGTATCAGTGTCAACAGTAAACAGTTGCCTATGTTTCATTGTTTGGATGTGTAGCTGTGAAGAAGTCATTGCTAAAACTGCACCAGAATTGGACGTTAAATGACTGCAAAAGTTACATCTGTGGACGGATGAATTTAAATTTGAACAATTTAATACAAATTATTGTCATTATGTCCGTTAACCTTCTGGGGAGAGAATGCCTGAAGCTTGTGTCACCCCCTCTGATACCTGGAAGAGGAAGAGTAATAGTGTCAGGGTGTTTTGGTGACAATGAAGTTGGAGACTTACTGAAAGTAAATGGTATTTTGGAGTAGTGTCAGATTCTTTTGCACCATGCTGTGTCATCTGATATGAGACTTATTGGATGTGGTTGTGTTCTTCAACAAGACTCTAAACACACATCAGTGTTGTGTAAGAACTGTGTGAATAGTAACCTGGACCTCATAATCTCCAAATCAATTGCTAATTGAACTTTTCTGAGAGGAGCTGAGCTTGACAGGTAAGCAAAGGAGATGATTCCTAACAGTGTGGATGACCTTTGACAGCGTATTTTGCAAGCCTGGGATAATATTACTCCAGAGGTGTTACAAGAATTGAGTGCAAGGATGCCCCGATTTTGTAAAGCAGTCATCAGTCCTTTACAGCATACCAAAAAACCTTCAGACAGTATAAAACATGCTTTATATGACCAATTTTTGTCTATTTCATAGCATATGCACTGGTTTCTTGCCGAATAAAATAAGCATTTGATCTCAAATGTCTGTACAAGTATGGGATTGACTATGGATTTGACTAATTCCCCCTTGTCCCTTGTCTCATATATTTCGTTCCTTACATTGGGATCTATTTTCTTTAATCTTCGCTATATACATATTGTATATCGACATTTATCCCTTTATAAATGTTATTTACTTTAACCAATGAAAAAGCTGAAGCTATTGATATTGAAGCAATATAACGACAATTATGACTGTAAATGAAGGACAATAGGTGACATGCTTTTCCTGATGTATTACCAACTAATGAAAAGAAAACAAATGTGTTGACAGAATCAATCGGCAGTATTTGAAAATTCATTACTTTGTGCTTATTCTTCATATTAAATGATTTCCCATGGCTGATTTCCCAAATTGTATAGTACTTTATATTTCTAAAATGTTCTGGTTTGCAAATGGCATTTAATTTGACAAGTGCAAAACTTTACACAATCCAAACAGCTAAATTGATAAGTTCCACAGTTTTTATACCTTGAAATATTACCATTTAAGAAAAGATTAACCAAATATTTTATATTTATTCTGAGGAACCAAAATTGTTCCATTTCCTTGACGATTGTTGTACAAATTTTATTAGCCTATGGACAGTAAAGAAATGTTCAAAAGTACAATCATATTTTATTTTCCTGGGTAGAAACATTTTTACAGTCTTTTGGTACCTAAATTTCTATGTTTTTATGCACAAAACCTGTATTAAACACATTAATTAATGCAATGCCGTTAATGTGTTCATATTCTTCCTTATTAAGGGGCGTGTTCACTAACCTATAAATTAAACCATTAAGAACTGCAAATTTATAAGGAAAACCAGCAAAACTCTTGTTTATGTAATCAGTACGACTTGTTTCCCTTGATTTAGCGCTAGTCATTAATTTGGCATTAACACATTTCTCAGGTGGTAATTTGTGGTACATTTATTTCCCAAAACATACGAATGACGTGTTATTTGCATTGTTTATATACATCCCTGTGTTATAGTACTTACTGATAGTGTTAATTTCATATTTCAGCTTATACGAAGAAGGTGTCTCCAGTTATATATCAGATTTATTCTCCACTGAAGACAGGAAATAACATAAATTTCAATCAGAACGGGGATAGTCCTGAATGTGAAAAGGGTAGAAAATCTCCAAGTGCGAAAAGTGTTTCTTCAATAGAAACAAGTGTTTGCTCAGAAACATGTAATGATGGGAAAATTGTCAACATGGCAGAACGCATAAAGCAACATAAGTGTAACATTTGTAACAAGACTTTCTCTCAGTCATCGAGTTTGAAAACACACAGTATGATCCACGAGGGCATAAAGCCATATAAGTGCAACATTTGCAACAAGACTTTTAATCAGTATTCAAATTTGAAAGCACACAGTTTGATTCATAAAGGTATAAAGTCATACCAGTGTGACATTTGTAACAAGACTTTCACACTGTATTCTGGTTTGAAAAAACACAAATTGGTACATGAAGGCACAAAGCTACACAAGTGTTACGTTTGTAACAAGGCTTTAACTCTGTCGAGTTTGAAAAAACACTATCTGATCCACGCGGGCATAAAGCCACACAAATGCAATATATGTAACAAGACTTTTGCTCAGTTATCAAATTTGAAAGAACACAGTTTGATTCATGAAGGCATAAAGCCACACAAGTGTGACATTTGCAGCAAGACTTTTATACAGTCATCAAGTTTGAAAACACACAAATTGACTCATCAGGGCATAAAGCCACACAAGTGTGATATTTGTGACAAAGCTTTTGCTCAGTCATCAAATCTGAAAACACACAGGTTGATTCATGTGGGCAAAAAGCCACATGAGTGTAACTTTTGTAGCAAGACCTTTACTCAGTTATCAACTTTAAAAACACACGAATTGGTTCATATGGGAATAAAACCATACAAGTGTAACAATTGCAACAAAGCCTTTACTACGGTATCAAATTTGAACAAACACAAATTGATTCATGAGAACACAGTATAATGTTTATGAGTAAAGTTCCCTGATTGATCCAATACCCGAGCACCTTAGCTGGTATTAGTTGAGATGTACGAAAACATCCGTGAATGGAGAAAAGCATACAGTATGGTTTGTATAATTTGTTATTTTGTCCATTTTAAAGATTCCCTTAACGTATATTTGATTGGATGGTAAAAAAAGTAATTACTTGATTTTCAGTGGTGGGGGTTAGGTAATTAAGTTAAAAAGGAACATAATTTTCCTATATTGTGTGCAGCTTAGGTAACTTTTCTGAGAACTAATTTGTCATTTAGTATTGTAAACCTGGATTATTTAAATGTGTTGGTGTTTGCTTAAATTGTGAACTTCCATGATTATAATTTTCCTTTACTGATAGGTTTGCATTGAAGAATGTATCTCATAGTTAGCTTTTTATTATTGCTGTGGAACTCATTTTGTAGCAGAAAAAGAAATTCAAATACAATTAAATAGGTGATAAGGCACATTCTTATGTAATTGCACCAGCCAAGAATAAATCCTGGGAAATATTCTCATTATTGTATGTCCATATCATTTATAAAATAAAACACAGGTTTAATTCTCTTTCAGTAGGTATAGATCATCAGTCTGTCATCTTTTATCACCTAGGACAGCGCTGTCCGTGTTGTACTTTTCTGACGCCGTTCTTAAGAATGTTTTTACTCAAATAATTAAATATGAGTTCAAATTTCAAGGCAGAACTATTCCCTGCTCAATATCTGCTCAGCATAACCTAAAGCAGTATTCATTACTTATCTAACTATAATAATGGTAATGGTAATGATAATGATGACAATGATAACAATGACAATAAGAACAATGACAATAGTCATTATAATAATAATAATAATAATAATAATAATAATAATAATAATAATAATAATAATAATAATAATAATAATAATAATAATAATAATAATAATAATAATAATAATAATAATAATAATAATAATAATAATAATAATAATAATAATAATAATAATAATAATAATAATAATAATAATAATAATAATAATAATAATAATAATAATAATAATAACAACAACAACAACAACAACAACAACAATAATAATAATAATAATAATAATAATAATAATAATAATAATAATAATAATAATAATAATAATAATAATAATAATAATAATAATAATAATAATAATAATAACGATAACAACAACAATAACACTCTTACTACTACTACTAGTAATAATAATAATAATAATAATAATAATAATAATAATAATAATAATAATAATAATAATAATAATAATAATAATAATAATAATAATAATAATAATAATAATAATAATAATAATAATAATAATAATAATAATAATAATAATAATAATAATAATAATAATAATAATAATAATAATAATCATGATCATCATCATCAAAGATTGTTCCATCTTGCGCTTGCAGACTAAAATGCCAGCCGCAACTGGAATAACGCGATATTCTTAGAGGAGATGCAATTTTGTTCCTCATGTAAGGGAAAGGTGATTGTCATCCAAAGGGGTTCCGATACAGTTCAAATTAAGTGGCTTCACAACTTCGTCATGGTCTCTGCATATCAAGGAAAAAAAAAATATTTTGTTGTTTAACGACGCTGTCAATTGCCAGGATCACATCAGCGTCGCCGGTGTGCCGGAATTTTGTCCCGCAGGAGTTGTTTTACATGCCAGTAAATCCACTGACATGGAGTTGTCGTTTTTAAGCACGCTTAAAAACCATCGGTTTGGGCCGGATTTGAACCCGCGACCTTGGGAACAGTAGGGCAGCGTCTAACCAACTGAACCACCCAGACCGACTGCATATCAAGGGCTATAGCGGTTTGACAATACACTGAACAGTGCACAGTACACAGTAACACTTGAGCATATTTTTGCTCCCTCTGTGAGGATGGCATAACGTGATGGTATTATTGAATTCGTGCAGGATAATAATCCTGTCCACACATTTTCAAAGATTTCAAATTCGTTCTCAGAGAGGCGGGATATCTGAGTGGTAGACTGGCCTCCCTGCTCACCGGATTTGAACCCAATTGAGAGTGTGTGGTCCGAGGTGAAGAGAGAGAGAGAGCTGTGCTATAATTTCCTTGTAGCTGGGCGAAGGACAAAGTATGGCTCCTGGGCACAAATTCAAGTATTCTGGGACCTTGCACCTTCTGGTCCACATTGTTACAGGTATTTAATTTTGTATATGCCCCAAAGGCTGAAGGGAGTTGTATGTGCTGAGGGTTCATGCGTCTCATACTTATGTTTAATTTTGTGCTTTTGTTTTGTATATGTTTTTATTTAACACGAGTGTTAGTAGAATAATTATGTTTTTGTATGCATATATAACTTCAAAGTTATATTAAGTTATATAGGAGGCCATGGCCAACTTTACATGCTGTGAAGCAACACATGGACTGAAACCATATATTCAAAGGGACCTCTAAAACGACCTCTTGGATTGTGTTAGAAGTTTGTCGTGAGGTGATTCTGGAGGAAATGCAAGAACCTAACTTTGTGGCAGGTGAAACCGCAGATGTTTGTCATCAGTCCCCGCTTATGTTAGTATTTAGATATGAGAATAATTGTGTTCCATATGCACCATTTTCATTATGTGGCTTGCCCTCCAAATGCCTCTCTATAACTAATACGGACCGGGTAAGGTTGGTTAACGGCAAACCTATACAAGAGAGTGGAATGCCCCCTTTTTTTAATAAGAGTAGTGGGCAGTCTTCACTTTTTTATTAATAAATTAAACAGAATAATTGCGGCCTGAAGGTCATTTATGACAACTACAATACATGTACTTTTAACCTTTTGCTCTAGATTATACACAATGTGAATTCCCCGTATGCAGGTACCATTGAGCACATTCGCAGAGCATCAAGAAGCTCGCAGAGTATCAGGAAGGCCCTCCCCCTTTAACTTAAACACGCAATATTAACGGCAGACTCGATAGTCTCCACTTAACAGTTATGCCAAGACCTCTCTCCTGAAAATCCACGCCGAGACTGACTGACGCCAGCTTTCTGATACCAACCTGCCAGCGACAGTCACGCTCCTAGCGGGCATCAAACCAAACAAGACTACTCGAGTCAACTCAAATACCCTGCGATTGGCTCAAACACTCCCCCCTCCCCAAAACACGGCCTAAGGGCCGCCAATAGGCATAGGAAACAAGGAAATGTTTTTTCTGTCTCGTACTCCCTGGCACCAACACTTCACTTATGTCAACAATAACCTTGGTTTTTCCACCTCACACAAACAGGAGGAAAGCCGACACTGTCACCCTCCTTACTTGATGACGGTTCACCTTACACTACCAGAAGATTCCAGATGTTAGTGTGTCCGGAAGCCATTACTAAGGTGGATGACCCAAGCAGTTGTGAAAGTACAGGAAACTAAATTTCCAATTGAGCCAAGCATGTTTCCACCGTGCTTCCAAGACTAGTTGACCACCAAGCTAGAGCCAACACTGGTTTCGGCTCAATTTCCCAGGACTGTCTTCCATCAGCATAATTCGTAGCATAGGTGAGATCACGCCAGGGAGCGGCGTCGAAGACAAAGAGAATGGACAAGAAGGAAGGCGGCACAAACTCTCAAAATCCCACTGCAAAATAAAATAGACAGCAGCAAACTGGGCCCAACATAAGAATTACAACAATGTGTATGATATGCATACATTAAATCCGCAACAATATAACCAGAATTATGAAATTTGGCCAAGGGCGTAAACTATGATTAGAATTCATGAAATACATCAATTTAATAAATTTCATAATGGAAATTCAACTTTCAAACAGAAAGCGTTAACGATTATAAATCACAATAAACATCTTCATAGTAATATAAGTTAATATAAGTACAATTCTTAAGAGAAATTGGAACTTGAGACAACAAATGGTGTTAACTAAAATAAATTTTCACACACCACAGAGAAGGAAAAAAATTAACAACGAAACTAGAACGTGAATGGCCTTTCTAATTATATACATTCAAATAATATATGCTTTCATATAATATATTCTGTGCACAGTAAGTTTGCTAGCAATAACTAAAATACTTTGTGGCCTAGACCATATGAGTCACACACTACACCAAAGATCACAACCACTAACACAACAAAACACATAGCACAACCACAACATACATAAAACGAAACCACAACACAAACGCCGGCGACAATCTACACACAAACAAACACCTACCGAAAACTCGGCCAACATAACACACCCCCGAGTGGTGAGCAACCCTTCAAATCCCGGCTAAGCGGCAGCCAGGTGGCACACGTCACTGGACAAGAGGTGATGCTCCATACCTGCCGTCGAATGACACATAAGCGTGCCGCGGTGAGGGCACGCGCCCTAGGAAACCAGGAAACACGCGCGTGGCTTGCTTTCGTTTACGGTCCCCAAAAGAACGGTCCAAAAGAACCAAAACATTGGACACAGAAAAACACAATTTAAATGAAGCTACACAAATACTTCAAAACAAGAAAGGCAACATAACACAGGACATAAACTCTTCCATCTAACCCTGGGAATCAAGGAAAAGGTTTGAGTTGGGAAATATGAGCTCGACGTGTATGTACAGAAGAGAGATCCTTGATCGTGGCAGATACACCTTTATACAAACGAACTATTTCCCATGGTCCAGTATATCGTGGCGCTAATTTAGCTGCATACGCATTGGCCTTCGAGCTTACAGGATAAGACCTACACATAACCCGTTGGCCAAGCGCAAATGGAGAGGACCTTTTATTTACATCATGTCTCTGCTTCACACGGAATTGTGCTCTTTCAAGATTATTGAAAGCGCGTTGCCAATTAGCACGAATAACTTCGGCATCTAAATGCTGTGGTAGAAGATCGTCCAAAGCCCAAAGATTTGCTAAAGGAAAATTTGGAGCAAAAGCTAACATCAACTTAAACGGGGTGGTGTCGTGGGATTCATGTCGGGCCGTATTAAAGGCTAATTGTAAATGCGCAAAGTTACAATCCCATCTTTTGTGATTTTGATGGTGAAAGGCCATTAAAGCCGACTTCAAATTCCTATTAAACCTCTCAGCATGAGAGGGACGAGGGTAGTAGGGTGTAGTTGTAATTGCTTTAATGCCCCACGTGAAACAAAAATTCCTAAATTGACCCGGAGTATATTGTGTGCCATTGTTGGACACCAAAATGCGGGGTGCTCCAAAGGCGGCGAAAATCTTTGACAATTCTTTAATTGCGTTATGCGACGAGGCGCTAGGAATAGCACTCAGCCATACGAACTTTGTGAATGCCTCTACGGTAACCAACGCATAAGTTTTGCCTTGCACCGAACGCGGGAAAGGACCCACAAAATCTACAAACAGTTTTTCCAAAGGCTTGGTTGCAACTTCAGACGCTAATCCCCTCCACACAGTACATTGTGCCGGTTTTGCCATGGCACAAATTTGACATGCCTTAACATGCGCAGTAATCTCTTTATACATCCCTGGCCACACAAAATGTTCCCGAATTTTACCTTTAGTCTTTGCTATACCCAAATGTCCTCCCATTGGTGATGAATGGAAATATTCGCATACCATGGGCACTAGAGCACGCGGCAAAACTACTTTATCCTTGCCGTCAAATGTGGCACGTGTTAAAAGTACACCATCCTTAAGATGACACGAAGGCACTGTCTGACCGGCCTCCAATTGGTCGATAATAGTCCGCAAATCCGAGTCTCGTCTCTGATGTATTGGCAATCCTTCAAACAATTCGGGAAAGGTACACACTGCTACGAGATCATCCCTATTTGATTTACTCTCCACCGGCTCTGTAAACACTCTAGTTAGTGCATCTGCTACACAATTTTCAGAACTTCTAATATGAACAGGAACAAACTTAAACGCGGAAATACGCACCCCCCAACGCGCTAAACTTCCAGTGGTTCGAGGAGTTGCCTGATTATCACACTCAAGCGTAAACTCCACATGTTCAAGATACTCCTGATATTTTTCTAATCAAAACAGGACGGCTAAGGTCTCCAGCTCATAAACTGAGTATTTACGTTCGGCTGGAGTAAGAGTGCGGGAATTATAGGCAATGGCGCGACGCCCCTCCTGAAACTCCTGGAGCAGAACAGCGGCCAGTGATCCTTTACTAGCATCAGTTTGTAAGACAAACCGACGAGAAAAATCGGGAAAAGCCAAAACGGGAGGATTCATAATAGCCTGCTTGAGATTCTCAAATGCGCGTTGTTGCTCTTCATTCCAGCAGAATTGGGCTCCCTTTCGCCGGAGTCGATGAAGCGGTTCAGCGCGAGCAGCGAAATTAGGGATAAATTTACTTTAAAAAATGGACCATTCCTATATATCTGGCTAAAGCCCTAACGGTCTTCGGAGGAGGAAAGTTCCGTATTGCTTTAGTTCGATCGGGATCGATGGTTATCCCTGCCGGAGAGACGATATGACCCAAAAACGAAATTTGACTGTAGCGAAAATACATTTCTCCTTACGTAACGTCAGGCCTGCACGTTCTATACACGAAAACACTTTTGAAAGATGATGGCAATGCGTGTCAAAATCGGGCGAGTAAATCACCACATCATCTAAATAGTGAAAAACATACTTAAACTTAATATCTGAAAACAATTGATCTAACAGCCGTGACAATACTTGGGCACCGGTTGCTAAACCAAAGGGTACCCTTTGAAACTCATACGGTCACCAAGGGGTTGAGAAGGTTTAGACGATTCTGATAAAGGTATCTGATAATAAGCATTATTTAAATCTAAAGTAGTGAACACCTTCGCGTCAGGAAAATAATGAGCCGCGGAGTTTAAATGCGGCATGGGTTGGGCCTCAATTTTGATCCTCTTATTTAGGTGTCGATAGTCCACCACTACCCTAAAATCGTTATTGCCCTTCGGAACCATAAATACAGGACTACTATAATTAGATACGGACGGACGAATCACCCCTTTCTCCAACATGTCCTCAATTTTGCTCCTAAGTAGAGCCATTTTGGGCGGAGTCAGCCTATATGGAGCTAATTTCACCGGAGTGGTGTCTGTTAACTGGATGTCATATTCTACTAAATCCGTGACCCCCAATCGATTTGTAAACAACGCCGCGTGTTTAGCGCACAACTGTTCCAATGAATGAGCCTGATCTGCGGTCAAATGGGAGAAAACACTCTCGGTGTTAACCTGCTCTACCAGGTCACTTGGAGCAACAGAGACCTGTTCGGAGAACTGCCCGTCCTGAAATCGAACGCGCTCATCTGGCGCAAAATCAAACGAAACTTCCTTTGCACGAAAATCAAGCCTTAGCCCGACTCGAACCATAAAGTCCGAGCCCAAGATTATTTTAAAAGGCAAATCTGGCAACAGATAAAAAATATGTTTCCAGGTGACTCGCGACAGGCGAATCGTTAATTGAACTTTCGTATTTACCTGGAAGCTACGACCGTTAACAGATATGCACTGTATATTACATTTCTGGGGCTTACTCGAGCCTTTAACAAGGCATTGATAATAGTAAGCTTCGTGAACAAATGAACATGAACTTCCCGAGTCTAAAAGGGCAACCAGTGGGTGTTTACCAACCAACAACTGAACAGTTGGCTTCAAAGATTTTGGCTTGCCTACCAGACGAGGAAATGTCATGCTAGCCGAAAGCACCCCCGACGCCTGGCGTCAACTGGGACGTGTTGGAACGCCCTTTTCTTCTGGTACTCGAACATACCTCCCCAGACCACGAGGAACAGGACATTGGTTTACCAGATGACCAGTAGATCCACACCGAAAACAAGGCCTATTTGACCGAATATTCCCTCGCCCGGAAACTGCACCACCATAATGCTGTGAGTGGTCTTCCACACCGAATGGTGGAGGTCGAGGCACATCAACACCACGTGCCGAATTTGAAGTGTGATATTCCGCTAAATGAGGAAAAAGAGCTTCTAAATCTTTAAAGCTTGTTGGTCGTGACATAAATACCAAGGCTGAACGTGTGTCAGGAGCCAGGCCAGTAAGAATTAAATCACAAATCTTGCTCTCTGCGTCTGGCAATCTCAAAGCACGTGCAAACAATTTCACTCTTGCCACATAATCCGCAAAAGATTCTCCCAACCCCTGGGGTGTCAAATAATAATCCTGGATCAACTTATGCGAAACGCGACTAGGAATAAAACATCTCAAAACCCTCTCGTGTAAGTCAGTTATCGGGTCAGCGTTCCCTTTAACATTTCCAATGATATCGCGCACCATATCGCCCGATCTGGACATAATCACTTCTAACAATTGTAAGTCAGAAACTTCACACAACCTTGCACGCTCTTTAGCCCGAACCAGAAATTTTAGGAACTCAACCGCAGTTGAAACATCTACTAACTCAAAAGGTTGAAATGATTCCGCCAGCTGTTGAAGTGGATGTGATAGTTTTAAGGGTTTGAAAGCTGACACAGTCGGACCTGCATTAGACGGTATATTAGACACTAGGTTTCCCCTTGCTGTTGCGAAAGTTGATCTAGATATTTCTTAAACTGGGTTCGTAAGTCAGCTAATGATGTCGTAAACTTTATGCCCGGTGGAAATCGTAAAAAATAATCCACTCTTTGCACATAATGAAAAATTCTAGCAGTTAAATGCCTAATCTGGTGTTTTGAAAAACCAGAACTGGCATTGGGATCAGCAAACAATTCAGCAAACTCTAAGTTCGCTGCCTCGTATACTGAAGGCGACTCTACAACTAAAGGATGTGTTTCGTTGAATTTATCATAATCCTTCTCCTTGACCTGACGGAAAATGTCTAATAGGGCAGGTACATCTGCCGTAATTAAATAATCTCCGCCACGAATTCCCACTTCAAAAAGCAATTCATGCTTTCGCAAAAGGTGAAAATCTGGCGATACGGCCATAACTAAAATCAAATACTCGGCCTCCTAAAAACTCAACTACCTTCACTACCGGCAATTTTAACCACGCTCTGCTACCAAAATTGCACCATTTTCATTATGTGGCTTGCCCTCCAAATGCCTCTCTATAACTAATACGGACCGGGTAAGGTTGGTTAACGGCAAACCTATACAAGAGAGTGGAATGCCCCCTTTTTTTAATAAGAGTAGTGGGCAGTCTTCACTTTTTTATTAATAAATTAAACAGAATAATTGCGGCCTGAAAGTCATTTATGACAACTACAATACATGTACTTTTAACCTTTTGCTCTAGATTATACACAATGTGAATTCCCCGTATGCAGGTACCATTGAGCACATTCACAGAGCATCAAGAAGCTCGCAGAGTATCAGGAAGGCCCTCCCCCTTTAACTTAAACACACAATATTAACGGCAGACTCGATAGTCTCCACTTACCAGTTATGCCAAGACCTCTCTCCTGAAAATCCACGCCGAGACTGACTGACGCCAGCTTTCTGATACCAACCTGCCAGCGACAGTCACGCTCCTAGCGGGCATCAAACCAAACAAGACTACTCGAGTCAACTCGAATACTCTGCGATTGGCTCACATATGAGAGATTTTGGGTTTCTTTTGCAGAGGGACAAAACGCAGAAGCAATTTCTGAAAGCAGATTAAGAGTGCTTAATGAACTATTAAGAGACAAACACCAGAAACTTATTCCCCAAACTTAAGATGGAGCTTCGGTAATGAGTGGTGAAGCTGGTGGAGAACAAGCCAAAGTACAATATCTATTTCCAAATGCGCAGTATATTCACTGCTATACACATCAACTGAACTTAGTGATGGAACATGCAGCTTCGCAGAATAAGTCTGCCAGAATATTTTTTCTTCATCTCTCTGTTCTCCTGCCCTTTTCTCAAGATCACTACAGTACTTGGCAGCTCTGGATTCTGCGGTGGCTAGAGGAGTTCCTGGTGGCTCTTTAACTAGGTGGAATTTTAGATCCAGATCTGTTAATGTGATTTATGAAAATCAGGAAAAATTGATGCAGTGCTTTTCGAAGTTGGAAACTTCTGCCCATGATAAGACTTGTCTGGATGCAAATGGACTTCAGCGTTATTTAGAAGACAGAACATTCCTTTCATGGTTGAAATTCTTTCACCAAATAATGCCTAATGTTGGTGTACTTTATAATCAGCTGCAATCAAGATCAACTGAGACTGTTAAAGTTGAAAATGCCTGTGTTTCATTCATTCATCCATCCATTCACTCATTCATTCATTCATTCATTAATTCATTCATTCAGTGTGTCTGTGACATTCGAGAGGTAGCCGATGATATATTTGTGATTCCATCTGAATCAATGAGCAAACGCCAGAAGGTAGAATATCTAAAAATAGAAGCCAAAGAAGTGTGTGACCGCATTATTGAGGAAGCTAGACGTCTTTTTCAGTCGCTTGGTCAATTCGATGCAGCAAAGCTGTTAAATTCTAAATTCTTTGGCAGCCTTTTAAATCAGTTTGCTGAGGATGAACTTCAAACTGCTGTGACTACGCATACAACACTGAACAAGAAAATGCTAAAGACACAACTTAGCGTTCTGTATGCAAGACCTGACTTTACAAACATTGACGGGGCTGTATAATTATTGCAAGATATAATTCTAACAGTCTGCAAGATTCGTTTTCTGAAGTGACAACTTTACTAACATTTTTGGCCACTACACCAATGACCACTGCTAAGCCAGAAAGATGCTTTTCATGCTTAAAATGTGTAAAAATACATTATTAAGGAACAGAAAGTCACGTGGTTGTCTTACTGCTCTGGCAATGCTGTCCATGGCTTCTAAGGAGGGATTTAATGTCCGAGTCATCGATAAGTTCTGCAGCAGGAAGGAGCACCGTATGGACGTTATATTTCACCATTAGATAAGACATGTAAAAATCTGTAATCATTTTATAGTACTGTAGCACACACCTTATTTTGTTCACCAGCCGCCACTGCTTTTAATTAATATAAAATTGTAAAGGGTACAGGTAATAATATTAATAAGAATAGTGTCCACGTGCGGTTTATTTATTTGTGTTAGTTGCAGATGCTACGAACACGAGGTTACCGCGGAGGGATACAAGTTGTGGACCTAAGGCTAGATGGAGTGTAGTTAAGCGCAGGAGACACTGTTGACATTGAAAAGTGGAAGTAAAAAGATGTTATTTTATAGGTTTACATAAGTACATATGCAGTGGAGCTTTTATACCCCAAAATATAGGGTTAACTGATATGGCGTGGACATGTCCTGATTCACATTAGTGTTTATTGTATTCATTTGCTATTTTGCTAATTGTTCTTATTTATATTAATTTCATTAGTAGTAGTGTTCAGTTCAAACTATTAGCCTGGGATGCATCAAGATATAGCTAGCATTGTTGTGTATATAGTATGATAAAGAATAGATAATTGTTGCTAAGGACACTAACAAAGAAAATAAATAATCTTTGTTGTGCACATCTTGCAAGTCACAGCTGGTCTACAAAGTACAACCAGTCAACTATTATTTTGAATAAACTGTGTAATTTTTTTTTAATTAACGTCCTCCAACATTGCGTCATATCGGACGGTGAGTGAATGAAACGGGTGAAATGATGCTCAAATGAGCCCGAGGTCCATGGAGCTTTAAGTTACCCGACATTTGTCTTCTCAGGATAAGGGAAAACCTCGGAAAAAACTGTGTAAAAGCATTGGAAGCAAGAAATGGGAAAATGAACAATATGCGATTGATAGCACACACAAACGTCACTGTGTAATTGATTCCCTCGGACAGAATACCATAAATAAAGTGAAAATTAACAATTTACAGCGAACAGAATGTAAAGAAATGTTACACACAAAGAGAATCTGAAAACCATTTCCACTGAGTTGAGCAAATAGTTTTGGATATTGATTTCAAAGACCAGTTATGAAAGAATTACATTGTTAACTAAGCCATATTAATTAAATAAACATTAATATTTGGTGATAACTAAACTTTATTTAAGAACTCTTTTCCATGACATTGTCTTAATGTATGACTCCCGCCATGTACAACATAAAATCAAGATATCACGTATCAAACCTGTTAAATTTGGAGTCTCAATGTAGTGTAATTCAACTAACAAAATGTGCAATTCTTACAAAATGATGTAAATAACCCATTGATTTACTTAGTACTACTTCAAGTAAAAGGTCTGCACAGAAAATAGCAATTTGGCTAATAATATTTAACATAAAGTTGTCAAGGGAGTTCAAATTAAAACAGTACCTCTTAAGTGCATGTCAGAAATCTGCCAAGTAGGTTGTCATATACACGGTGCAACACCACACGAATTTTACTGGTAATAGGGGGTTCATAGACAATCAATTTGAGTTCGAATCTCGCTTAGCGTAAGTTATCCGGGTAAGGTTTTTTTTCGAGGTTTTCCCTACTCTGAGAAGACGAATGTCGGGTAACTTAAAGCTCCATGGACCTCGGGCTCATTTGAGCATCATTTCACCTATTTCATTTCATTCGTCCGATGACACAATGTTGGAGGACGTTAATAATAATAAAAAAAATCAATTTGAGATAGAAAACCAATGGTCTACAAATTAATAAGTTACGCATATTAAAAGTAATTAGAGATTGTGATCAATAAATCATAAACAGAAAGAAATATGTCAATATTATCCACTGGAATCGAAATAGTAGTTATTACGAAGTTAGTAAAGCCTGTCTGCTGTCTTTCTGATTTGAAAACTGCAGCGTTAACAAAATCGTTTAAATTGGATCCTTAACATGTGGCTGCACGCCACTGCAATGGGTAACTGCTTGTGGTGAGCGGCTATAGAAATATAGACCAGTTGTAAAACGTGTGGCTTGACCGCACGCTTAAGCCGACTGACTGCACCAAAATAAACCAGAGAAATCTAGTTCAAACCCGAGAGGGGTAAACTCCTCCCGCCCCCTTTCTTTTCCGTTTTGAGAGCAATGTTGTGCTTATGACTCTCAATAGTAAAATACCACCATCACATAGTATTGTTTACTTCCATTAATAGCTGGAATCAGGACTGAAAAATGCAATGCCACAATCGGGATTTGAACCACCGGCTATGGCACTGAGTTTTTCAGTCCCCATTCCAGCTATTAAACATTGCCCACACACGGCTTGTGTGTTTAAAAACACCAGCAGTAAGTTTGTTGGCATAAATAATAATTCCATTAATAATTTATTTCCTGATTGTTTCTCACTCTCCAATCCTGTGCACCACAATTTACAGATCCAAACATTTGTCTGAGTATTCTCTCGAAAGATCGCAAAGCCTTTTCATCGTTCATTATTCACGGTGGTAGACCAAACCTCAGACCCATAGGTTACTACTGGTCTTGTTAATGGTTTATAAACATTGAGGGTAGTACTTCTGATTATTATTCCATAAACAAAATTTTTATTTGCATAATAGGCTCATTCACTGCCTGTATTCTTTCTCTTATTGTATCACTCAATTTATTATCAGATTTAATTAAGGTACCTACATATGAAACCTGCAATTACTCATTATTTATTTCCTTACCTTTGTTCTGCTTGTATCTACCTACTGTATCGTAATATTAACATTAATTCAACCTATGTTTATAATATTTCAATCGCATGTAGCCCTTTCAAGTGCTAATCGATTATTTACTTGTTTCTAAGCAGCTAGTTAGGCTTGAATCATCCGATTTAAGTGCAAACGAAGTTCTCAGTGTGTTCATACTATTTACGCCATGCAGGTATGAATAATAGTTAAAGAAAAAGTTGAAACCTTGGTTAAACGAAAAATTACAACGCAACACAAATGTTTCCTGTAAACAAAATTAAATTAAGCATGCGCTTATGAAGAAAGGAAGAACCAACCAAACAAATAAAACAAGCAAACTTTCAAACAAACCTACAAACACAAAGTAAGGAAGGAATGGAGTGAGGGAGGAAGGAAGAGTGAAAGAGAGGGAGGGAGGAAGGAAGAAGAGAGGTGGAAGGAGGAAGGAAAGGGGAAAGAAGAAGGAAGGAAAGGGGGGAAGGAGGAAGGAAAGAGGGGGAAGGAGAAAGGAAAGATGAAGGAAGAAAGAAGGAAAGAGGAAGGAAATACGAAGGAAAGAAGAAGGAATGAAGGAAAGGAGGAGGGAAAGAAAGAACGAAAGAAAGCCACCAGAAGGAAAGAAAAAACAAACAAATATGGACTTGTGGACATTTGAACCTGCGCTTTCAATACGTGCATACCGTAGCGTCGTTGCACCATATCCATTATGCTAAATAGACAGGCAACGGAATTTGCCCATCTGTTCTCTCGTAATGCCTTACCGCTGCAGTGGACATGATCAGTGGCGTGCATACCTTCACAATATTTTAAGGCATAGTTCTGTAATTTGTAATGCTAGACCATAGGTTTCCTGTCTCAAATTGATTGCTTAGGAGCCGTCTATTACCAGTAAAATTCGTGCGGTGTTATTCATTTACACCCTGTTTACATATACTGATACATTCCTTAGGTTAGTATCTGCTCCTTGTATAACCGCCTGGAAATTCATTAAGACTTGTAATGCACGAAAGGTAATATTAGTAACGACATTTAAAAACTGCTGTTTCTATATGTTTAGTACTTCAGTAATGACAATTACTCACATGTTCTTACTATACTTACATTCTTCAGAGCACAAGCTTTTATTTGCAGAAGCAGCAGTGCACGAATTAACAGATATAAAAAATTCTTGTTACAGGTTTCATCAGTGTTTTCTCAAATTTTCTTGGAAATTAGGATTCTATTTTTTTTTCTCCTACAGGCACCTCCAGACGCGCATGGACAATTTTCCTATGAAGGAACACCTGATACATAATGAAGGTACATGGGTTTGATTTCTGAAGTGGTGGCACGTTTTCAGAAACAATTGCTCTTGTAATATTAGTAACTCTTATTACATTTTATTTTGATCACCCTGGATGTGATACAATTTGTACATTATTGCCAATTTTGGTATGATGTTGACTAAAACACCGGATAATTTCAGATTCTCTGATGTCTGTTGTAACTTTATCATACAAAAAAAAACTATTATGTGTATTGTTTATATTGTTATATGCACAGATAAGCAACAATTCCCAAGTTTGCAGTAACAGCAATTATCCAAACTGACTCTGGACACAAATCAGATGTGCACGGAAGATCAATAAATAAAATTTACTTTTAACCATATCACACTCAAGAATGAAATTATGTTCTGTTGGGCCCAAGTGGCTTAGGGGTTACAGATAACCAAAATTCTCCATATAGGAAAAAGGAAAACTGGGGAAGATCCTCGTCCAAGTAACACACCCTAAAATTCAAACTCAGAGCCTCTTGAATGAGAGGCATGCATGCTAACCCCACACCAAACAGGCAGATAATACTTTCCCAAAGAATGATAACCACTACCTCAGAATGGAACTGGAAATGCGTCCCTTGAAATGTCTCTGACTGCCGAGTGACTGGGCTTGAGCCAGCACTACTTGTTATCTTTATGAATCAAACAATGTCTTTTCAAATTTGACAACCGACTAAAGTTCTTATAACAAGTATTACACCTGTGTGGCTTCTTACCTTCATGAATCAAATAATGTGTTTTCAAAGTTGACAAGTGTGTAAAGCTCTTATCACAAGCTTCACACTTATGTGGCTTCTTACCTTCATGAATTAAATAATGTGTTTTCAGATCTGCTGAGCGGAAAAAGCTCTTATCACAAATTTTACACTTATGTGGCTTCTTACCTTCATGAATTAAATAATGTTGGTTCAAATTTGATGACCGGGAAAAGCTCTTTCCACAAGTTTTACACTTGTATGGCTTCTTACCTTCATGTATTAAACAATGTGTTTTCAAATCAGACAAGTGGGTAAAGCACTTATCACAAGTTTTACATTTGTGTGACTTCTTACCTTCATGAATCAAATTGTGTGCTCTCAAATGTGACGACCGTCTAAAGCTTTTATCACAAGTTTTACATTTGTGTGGCTTCTTACCTTCATGAATTAAGTTATGTGTTTTCAAATGTGACAAGTGAATAAAGCTCTTATCACAAGTATTACACTTATGTGGCTTCTTACCTTCATGAATTAAATAATGTTTGTTCAAATCTGACGACCAGGTAAAGCTCTTATGGCAAGTTTTACACTGGTGTGGCTTCTTACCTTCATGAATCAAATGATGTCCTTTCAAATGTGACAACCACCTAAAGCTCTTATCACATGTTTTACATATGTATGTGGGGTCTTGTACCCTGATGAGTCAAGTATAAAGGCCTTATGCATATATCTCCTCCCTCACTACATTTACCAGATTGCTCTGAGAGAACATGTTTATCTGTACTTGGCATTTCTGTGATGTCACTTATCTTATGTTCACATTCAAGGTGATCTTTTTCATTATAGAAGCCTGTGTCTGTTCCTGTGCCTTCAGCAGGGGGCAATGGTAATTTATCACTGACAGCACCAGAATCTGCTTCCGTATATAAACTGAAATGTTGCGGAAATAAATGACAACTGTAGTTATAAACAGTTATGAAAAGCAACTATCTTATTGATTATAACTGACTTATCTTTATTATCCACAATATCAGTACTACTTAATAACGTGTTTCAAATTAAAACATTAATTGACAATACCAGGCTTCTGACATGTTTGTGTCAATACAAGTAATGTTTGTTACATGTACTGAGGATTAAAACTTCCAGGTTTGATTTAACAGCAACAATTTAAATTAGTTTGCAAGTAATATCCATGTTGATTATATTTGGCAAGAAAACATATTTATAACAAAACAGTCTTGATAAACCAGTGCCAACACTTTGGTTGAAAAGTTTCTCATGGCATAATTGTGTACTGTTACTATGACATTACAACAAAGAAATGAATAACAAAAATTTATACACTTTATGCAACACATTAATTTCAAATCAACAACAAAATCCATCACTGAAATAATTTAATTAATGCAACCAAAATATTAGGATTTACACTTTTTATGTGGTAACCACTTGAACCTATCTTACGGCTTAAATGTATTGCAGCATATTCTTTAGTCAGGCGATATCCAGACAAAATGCAAGTATAAATTATATTGTAAGATTTAAAGCTTTCACGGCGCACGTTATTTATTATAGTTTCTGACGAAGGCCATGGAGTTTAGAATGGCCGAAAGCTCAATATTTTCAAACCTCACACGGCTGATCGCCCGTGAAACTATAATAAATAAATTATATTATCAGCCATGAGACTATATTAAACATACAATATTTAAATCAAAACTGTTAAAAGAAATGCTTGAGATAATTAAAAGAAGTATAAATTTATCATACAGGGGAAAGATGCAGGGTTTTCTTTAAAATCTTTGCCAGTCTTTCATAGATCCTAAAGTTACACACTATGAGCAAGTTTGGATTTTATCTGAATATGATTTCTGAATTATCGTAAGCGAGGGATTTTTGTCAGAGTAAATCTTTAAGACATATTTGAGAAGGGGAAGAAGAAAACAAATATGTATATACAAAGAGGGTACTCATTATGCTGCAGCAGCAGAAGGTTTGTAGAGAACATAAATGACCGGCTGTATCTGAAAATATACGAATTAAGAAAATATAGTCTCCGAATACTGGGGAGCAAAGGGGCGAATGATTTATTGTTAAATGTCAAGCATTAGACATACACACAATAAGAAATTGATATGCATTTGATTTTTGTGCTTTAAATTCAATGCCACTTTTCCCTGAGGTGTTCACAGATTCCACTACCATAACATTTGCAATTGCTCACAAAGTAACGTTTCTATTTGTAGATACAGTAGCAAAAGGTGAAATTTTAGAGTTACGGATATACTGTAATAATAATATAAAGTTCAGAGACAAGATAAAAAGGACTATGAGTGAAGATCAAGTTAGGATTACATTTTGCTTTATTTACATACATCTGCAAGCATCCAGTCTAGCACTGCAACCTTTGTCCTGCTTTGGCTGGTGTTGAAGAAACAATAGGTAATCACCTTACTGTATCAGTTTATGTCTACAAGACATTGTACATGAAAAAGGAAACAAATTTAAGAAATATGAGCAATGGCATTGAAATAATAAGGGATCACAGACAGTGAGAGAGTTTGATTACTTAGGAGTGCAACTGAGCAGCATTGGTGTATGGGAAGCATGCAGTAAAAAGCACTGGTAAAGGAATGATGGCAATGATGAGGTTGACAGTATAGAAGTACAAATTAACAGAAATGACAGCAAACTGACTAGAAAGGATTTGTGAAACAACAGTGGAATCAAGGATAACATAGGCAACAAACATTTGGGAGATAACAGAAGCAGCAAGGAAATAAAGACAGCCTTTAGATCATTCTACAACGATCTATTAGAAGTAACAAAATCAGCACTGAAAGGAGTGGCACTGATAGAAATGGGATTAAAAGGAAGGAACAGAATAGTAAATGAAAGCAGAACCCACATGTTTGCTAAATACAATGGGAAAAATTCAAGTGACGTACAAAAGCATGATTGAATTTAGACCTTTGATAGGAATGAATAATGAACAATTTGATTTTCAAACAGAATGCTCAACATAGAATGCAATAAATGAGTTAATATCCCTTAAGAACAGTCTGTGCAAGTATATTACTGGAATATCAATTGATATTTCTGGAGCTTTCTGTAATTTATGATGGCCTCATTTATTTGGCATATTTAGGCAAAAGAAATTTACAAACTCTTAATAATTTCAACAGATTATTGTAAAAATAGGAATATATTAATATAAGGCAAAATGCTGTAATATCAAAATATATAGCAGCAGAATGTTCAGCAGGTTCCATTTTAGGATTCCTGTTTTGGGAGATTGCTGTGAAAATGGTATTTGCAGATCTTGTAGAAGATACAGATGTACTCAGCACTATGGTGTATGCAGATGGTCTGATAGTTATGATTCAAGGAATTAGTAGCAATGAGTTGGGAACATCTGAAAAACCAGCAAGTACATTAGATGAATAGTGCAATATCTCTAGATTACAAATAGACCCAAGTAAATCGTTATTAGTCCTACTTAAGGGAAAATTGAAAAGAAACCCCGCTATACAAATTGTAAATTATTCAACAAAGAGATAAAAGGAAGCTAGATATTTAGGAAGGGTGTATATATGAAGAGATTATGGGCATAACTGTGGATGTCATCACCAGTATTAGACCTACTGCACCCAGTGCTCAAGTGATAGTAAATGGTGTGGTGACATAACCAGCAAAAAGTACAAAAAATAAACAATGAATTAAAGTGGATCTGTGATAAACAGCAATAATTATTTGTGGACTGGAACTTCTGGTTACAGAATCATAATTCTGGCATAGATGGCGTTCCCGCAAATTTAGTAAAGTACTGTGTAATGTTATAACGTCAGTAAACGGGGGAAATAAGTAAGGAATAAGGTGGGTACACAAAAGGGACCTTTTCTAGCTCCACACAACCATTCAGTTCAAAACACTAAAACGGGAAATTGAAACTAGTGCTGATTAATATAGTGTGTGAAGATCAAATCCCAAGAGCAACAAGTGATAAGTGAAAGTGAAAAACCTCAGGTCATATGCATCAGTGAACACTGGTGTAAAAATGAGGAATTAGTATTGTATACTCCAATTAATTCTGTATTACGCAGTGCATATTGTTACACAGAATTTAACAATGGTGGAGCAAGTATATATGCAATTAATGTTCTCCCACACAATAGCCATGTGTAGGACATGATTGTTGGTAAAACTAGAAGCCCGGGACTTATAAAACACTGTAAGTCGTCATTAAGGTATCTTATCTCAGAGTACGTTGAGACCTCCTTGGGGGTTTACCAGGAATAATGTGAGTTGGAGAATTTAATGTGATATCAGCACGGTGGCCACGATAGCTTAATGGTTAGAGCAGTCAGACGGTAACCAGTAAATCCGTAGTTCAAATTCTGGTCATGGCATTCAATGTTTTGGTCTACCCTTTCCAACTATATATACCTTAACAGTTTTAATATCGACATTTCAATGCAAAAATCTTTGAAGCCTGTGCAATTGATCTACCAGATTTCAGTGGCTCAGCATTAATTGCTTATTGCTCACCAAAAGGAGAATTGTCTGCATCCTTTGAGAAAATAGAAGCTATCCTAACTATTAATAGTAAAAGTGTTGTTGTTAGCTAATGCTGGATTTCTGACAATGAAGTCATTAATCCTCTTGCTCTCCAATATTTTTCACTGATGATGTTGAAGAGAGCAATAGCAGTAATAGTAACCGCTTTTTAGAGAGCACCATATTTTTATGTTTTGGCGGTCACATCGCTCTCTCACAACCCCCAGAATGTCTGGAGGACCACACCTGTCGTTGGTTTACGGGTCTCACCGACCTGACCGGGAGAATTATCAAAATAAATTCACCGACCATATCCTCTGATTACCAATCAGAGGACGTATTACATGCCATGACAGGTCAGCATGTTAGGGGTTAAGATTTTATAGAGCAATAAGAGAAATGGAGAAACTGGAAAAATAGACTCCCTAGCCCTCGGGAACCCTAATAGCATTGGGGTCGGAAGAGAACAAGAGATGACCAAGGTAAGGTCAGATAGAAAAGTTACAGTGATTGTAAATTGGTAATCAGAGGATATGGTCGGTGAATTTATTTTGATAATTCTCCCGGTCAGGTCGGCGAGACCCGTAAACCAACGACAGGTGTGGTCCTACAGACATTCTGGGGGTTGTGAGAGAGCTATGTGACCGCCAAAACATAAAAATATGGTGCTCTCTAAAAAGCGGTTACTATTACTGCTATTGCTCTCTTCAATATCATCAGTGAAAAATATTGGAGAGCAAGAGGATTAATAGTAAAAGTAAAAGAGTATAACATGTCGCACAGATCTAAATATCAACACTATGTTGCCCACTGACATAACAATGTATTTTATGCAGGGTGGGAGGTGAATAAGTGCAAATAATTTTATGGATAGTACAGAACAATGCATATAACACATGTGCGTATCTCAGTTTGTCCGCTTGCTAACAGCAATGTCACTAATTATTCACAAAGTTAAGGATACCATGCTTTTTGAATGACCCTGCTTTTACACAGAACGCGCAGATGACACTTGTGTTTACATCATGCACAAGCCCACCGTCATTCAAGGGACTTACAGCGAAGGAATAAGAGCCGATATTCAGCAACAGAGTTGTTTACAAAGTATATACTATGAATGATTTTACGTAAGCTGAATTAGCAGACATTCATTTAATTTACAGCGCTGCTGGGGAATCTACCAATGCTGCAAAGTACTTGTATCGGTAATGATTTCCAAATCATCGTCTTCCTAAGAGACGAACGTTCACTACAGTACATCAAAGACTCTGTGATACAGAATCTCTTTGTCCCCGGTATGAAGGTAGAGGACCAACTCGTAATGCTGAAGCACTATGGCATGGAGATGAAATCTTACATATTGTAGAAGAGAGGCCAAGTGTGAGCACAAGGTGCTTAGCAAGGGACATTGGTACAAGTTCTTGGAGTGCTGACCACGCATTGCATGAACATCTGCTATATCCATACCATTAACAAAAGGTCCAACATCTGCAAGAAGCAGATTATGCAAGAAGAGTGGAGTTCTGCAACTGGTACTCACAGCAATGTGAAAATTATGTGTAGTTTCCTTGCAACAGATGAGGTGATGTTTACCCGTGATAGCATATTTATATTCCACAATGTTCACATCTGGGCGGAAGAGAATCCGCATGCCATTCACAGTGGGAATTTTCAACAGAGATTCGCGATAAATCTTTGGGCTGGGGTTTTTGGAGATGAGCTAATGGGGCTGATGGAACTGCCTAGAATGCTAAAAGGTGTTCATTATCTACAGTTTTTGCAAATGAAGCTACCGGAAATTGAAGAAGTGCCATTGCATACACATCAACAAATGGGATTTATGCATGGTGGTGCACCTCCCCGTATCAGTGGACAAGTGTGCCAATTTCTACATCGTCAGTTCCCAAATTGCTGGATTGGTCGATACGGTCATGTGTGTTGGCCACCAAGATCCCCCAATTGGAATCCTTTGGACTTCTATTTCTGGGGTCATCTCAAGGACCTAGTTTATGCAGTCGAAATTAATTATGAAGCGTCTCTTAGGCAACGAATCTGGGATGCAAAGGCAAGTGTGCGAGCTGACATTCATGTGTAGGAAAGGATGCGACAATCACAGCGTCAACGCATGGACGCTTGTTGTAGAGCTAATGGTAGACATTTTGAGCACTTGTACCTGTAAGGAAGTTAAAATCATATGACTACACAATGGCATTTTCATTTATTTTATTTAAGCATACAGGATATTGTACACCTGTTTTTGTGTTCTTTTATTTTTTGTTTCTTTCTGGAGTGTTTTTGTGTTATGACTTAACTTTAATTGTTCACTGTTGTAAGAGCAATGTAAGGTTGTTTGTAGTTTAAGGGACTGGAGAACAAATGCATGTTTATTGATGTTAACGGATGTCCACTGCAACTAAAATAAATGTAAATAAATCACGGTCGGCCATGGCTATGGGCAGAGCAAGGCCAGCAGTGGACCTCTTATGTAATCAGATACCTATCAGAGGGAATACTAGTCATTCTAAATACATCGCAACATTTTCCCCACGAGCGTCACTATCAGAAATAGTGGCAAAAGAGGACATTACAGGTTTGTCACATCGCCCTGAAATGCTGATACAATATTTATATTTGTTCACCTCCCACCCTGTATATTTATTAAGAACCTACAACCCATATGCTACAAGTTTCCATAATACAAGAAAGGGTATATCTAGATTAGCTATTTTTACAATTATCTACTGAAGTAACCATGTAGTGTCACAGCTAACTTCTGCATTTCTGACTATTTCAGTTTAATAATCCACGACATCAATGTATTTAAAACCCAATGATTGCCACATTAACTGAAGACTGCATTTAGCCTGGAGTCCGTAACGGAACTCTTTTCCACCGCTATACTGTACTGAGTTACAGAGGTCCCATCCCTCCAGAAGGCTATGTCACATTAATGCCCCATTTTTCTGAGAGCTCAATATGAACTATTTAAGAGGTTGAATCAGAAACTGAAAAATTCAATGCCATCGCCGGGATTTGAACTACGGATCTTCCGCTTATCAAGCGGCTGCTCTAACCACTAAGCTACCATGACCAATTTGCCAGTACGACATTAAATTTCCCAGCTGACTCGTACTTTTTCCCGGTTAACCACAAGGGAATCTCACATCAGAGGTAAATACCCCAAAAGGCGACTTACAATTGTAAATACTTTATTTCCCGTGTTTAAGTAACCTTTATATGGTAATTATTATTTATTTATGCCAACAAGCGTACTGCTGGTGTTTTAAGCACTCAAGCCGTGTGTGGACAATGTTTAAGAGGTTGAATCAGAAACTGAAAAATTCAATGCCATAGCCGGGATGTGAACCACGGATCTTCCGCTTGTAGCCACCGTAGCATGCATCAAAAGCTCCAGGTCGAACTGGAAACGCTGTAATTGCCTAGAAGGACAGGGGCCAAGAGCGGGCACTCACGGCGCATGTGCAGCTCGCGAAACGGAATACCCGCTGTGCGAGAAATTGTCCTATTTTCCATACAACAGTGAGCGAGTTCTGGGCACAATGCAGGGTTAAAGGAAGGTTGACTCGGGTGGGCTGCTAACTTGGCCATGTAAGAACAATAAAAAGAGTGCCAAATAGACAGTGGAGGTTGGCTAGAGTAAGTACAGAGACACTCGACATGACTAGTGGAGAAAGTCCCAGTAGCTAGACAGATACCAGTACGATGTGTTATGTCTAGAAAGCGAAGTTTAGGGGCAGATGCTGCACCATAAATAACGTAGTCTACTTTGGACCTGACCAATGAACGATACAGCCTCAACATCATAGTGGAACTGCCACCCTAAGATACTCCAGATAAAACTCGGAGCACTCAAAGTGTACAGTCGCAGGAAGCATGAATCTGGTAAATATGATGCTCCCGTATGAGTTTGCTGTTGAGGTAAAGGCCCAACAACTTGATGTTCAGAACAAACGGCAGAGGCGTGTCACAAAGGAACATCAACAGGAGGGTGTATACCACAAAGTCACTGAAAGTGGACATACTGTGCTTTCATAAGGAAGAACTGAAACCGAGTGCGAAGGGTCCATTCGGCAACAGATGTTATTGTTGCAGTTGACACTCGATGTGCTCAAGATTATAAGATCGATAGCATATCGCAAACTCGTCAGCATACAGTGATATCAGGATTCCACTATGAACAACAGTAGCAATGCAATGGCAATGGCAAAAAGCGTTACACTGAGATCGACCACTGGGTAGACTATTTTCGTGGATCCTCTCTTGGGAGAGCATGTTTCCAATGCGTACATGAAAGCAGTAAAGTTTTAAGAAGTTAAAAAGAAAGATCACTAAATGACCTTGTAAACCATATCCCAGTAGAGTACGGAGGATACCGTAGTGCCATGTTGTGTCCTAGGCCTTCTGCAGATCAAAGAAGACACGCGCAACATTCTGCTTCAGAAGAAAGGTATTTTTTATGTAAGCTTCCATGCGTGTCACATTATTGACACTGGAGCGATGGCGACAAAAACCGCACTGAACATTGCTCAGCAGGTTGTTTGTCTTTAGCCATCACACTAAGTGAGTGTTGATTATCCATTGGACACTTACATATGGCACTCGCCAGGCAAATAGGACAGTAGCTACAGGGAAGCGTCTGGTGTGTTCCAGGTCGAGGGATAGGCATGACGATACCCTCTTGTTTGGAAACCTGTTGAAGCCAGATCTGGTTATAGTTGCTCACCAGGAAGGAAAGCGCTACAGGTGGAAGATGAAGCAGCATTTGTCAGTGGATGTCATCAGGACCGGGAGACGAATCATGAGTAAGAGACAGAGGATACGCTAGCTCCACTATGCTAAAAGGTGCATTGTATAGTTCACTACAGTCACTGATAAACTGGAGAACTCTTTGCTCCGCAGATTCCTTGATAGGCATAAAGGTTCTATCGTAACAATCTGTTTGGCTAGTAACAGCGAACGAGGTAGCAAGGGTGTCGGCAATATCCTGCTTGCTGGTGTAATGTGAGCCGTTTACAGCAAGGCTAGGAATGATATTCCGGTGACACTTGCCATACGTATGCCAAACAGCAACCCACATCTTTTGCGCTGCACATCGACGGGGAAAGGAAGAGATGTAGTTTTCCTAGTATTTGCCTTTGGCCCCACGAAGTATAAAGTGTGCCCTAGCATAAGCACGTTTAAAAACTACAAGTTCGTCTCCGTAGTGTGTAAAGTAAAAACATGCAGAATACACTTGCGTGCTTTACTAGCCACATGGCATTCCACAGATCGCCAAGGAGCAGGAATGTGACGTGGTGTAGATGGACCTTGAGGAATGCTGGAATCAGCTGAGAGAAGAATAGAAGTAAAATGCTCCACTGTTTCATCTATGGTAGCAAAGCCATCGTCAATAAGGTGGGTGAGGGAACAAAATTTCCCTCAGTCAGCCTTGGAAATAATCCAGTGCAGATGTGTTGGCACAGGATGGTGACCGGTAAGGCGAATATTAATTGGGTAATGATCACTGCCAAATAAGTCGGAAAATACTGACCATCAAGAAGAGGTATTAGTGATAGGCTACAAACAGAAACATCTAGATCGGAGTGAGTACCGTAGGCAGAGGATAAAAAGGTAGGGACACCAGTGTTTAATAAACGTAAGTTGGACAGAACACAAATGTCTGCTACGAGGCATCTGCGAGCATCGTCAGTGTCAGAGCCCCAGTGAGTATGTTTGGCATTCAGATTTGTCTAAAAGGAGGAGAGGTGGCAGAATCTGTGCCAATAGAGCCCAAAGTTCGTTCTCACGTACTACACTGACTGTGGCAGATGGACGTTGCAAACAGGGAAAGAAAGACTGCAGCCGTACACATACTGCCACAGCTTGTAGTGGCATGATAAGTGGTATGCTGTTGGCAGTGATGTGCACCACCAGAATAGCAACACTACCGCTTGCTCACCTGTTGGCTGCAGAATCATGTCTAAATGCCGAAAAAGAACGAAGATGGAGAGCGTGACTAGGCTGGAAATGGGCATCTTTTAGACAGACGATTGATGGAGAGCATTGAGAAACTAGATGCAGTTTGTGTGGAACACGTGCCCAGAACCTATTAACATTCCACTGGATTATTTCTATGGTAAAAAAGAGATTAGTGGTTGATCTTCAACTTTTTCTGCTTCACCTTAGCTGACTTCGGATAGGGGGTGTGGAATTTGCCATCTTCTGACAACTCCTCTGATGTATGGGAGTCAGAAGATGTCCTATCGCTCGCAGAACGGGAGCAGGACCTTATCGTGGAAGAGCGGTTGCTGGTTTAACAATAGGCCTGGAACGCTGTTCATCAACAGGCTGACTACGACTTGGGGATGTCTTGTGAGCGTGCGTGCACAGCAGAAGACGTAGTTGATGTTACAGGTGTAGCACAAGACAGTGGAGGGATACTCGCGGGTAGGTCTGTCTGGGTGGAAGCATCTGAAACAGAACGTGCTGAATGACTACTGTGTTGACAGGAGCATGTTGGGCAGCTAAGGCATAACCTGTGATGGTTGCAGAATTCAGCTGTTCTAAGCGGTGATGCAGCTCTGGAAAAATATGGTGTTCTTTTATGTGCAGCTTTTATATATAGTTCCCATCCAGAAATTTCTCACACTGACCTGAGCTAGATGGATCACTCGCTCCACAGTTAACAAGGGTCACGGCTACATGTCTTGCCCTGAGTGCGGGTAAGCCACAATGTTCACAGACAGCAGGATGGTTACATGACGTCTTAGTACGATATCAGAACTTCGAGCATCGAAAGCAGTGCATAGGGTTTGGAACATACTGCCGGACGTCATGTTCATAGCCATACAAGATATATTGTAGCAGCACAGTACCCTTGAACGTGAGAAACACTGTCTGCAAAGGGTTCTCTTTAGCATCCTGCTTGCACGATAGCCAGGGTGCTTGACAGACGTGTTGATCAGAGATGCAGTTGACTATCTCCTCGTTAGTTAGACCGTTTAGATTATAGGTGGTGATGACTCCCTTGCACGAGTTGATCATTTTCTGGGAGACTACCCAAATAGGGTAGGAGCCCAACAAATTCGCCTTTAACAGCTTCTGCAATTGGTCTGCAGTAAGTACCTCTATCAAGAACATACAGTCTCATAATCTTGTTGCATTCCTTACCGGTTTACAAATCCTGGTGACTTGTTTTTAATATAGAGTGGACTGAACTATATGTTGTTTAACGACGCTGTCAATTGCCAGGATCACATCAGCGTCGCCGGTGTGCCGGAATTTTGTCCCGCAGGAGTTCTTTTGCACGCCAGTAAATCTACTGACATGGAGCTGTCGTTTTTAAGCACACTTAACAACCATCGATCTGGGCCGGGTTTGAACCCGCGACCTTGGGAACAGTAGGCCAGCGCCTAACCAACTGAGCCACCCAGACCGACAGAATCGACTGATATCGTGAATTGATTTACCTTCATATGCTAAGTTTATAACCAAATCTGTTTCAGGGGAGGGTTTTTGCGCAAATGCATATTAAAATCAACTCCCTTTTGGAGCAATCAGCGTCAGCCTGCTATGCGGGGGTTAAAGAAGAAAGACCTCAAATCTCCATGGTCTCTGCCACCATGGAACTCCTTGACTGACCTCAAAGGGTACTTCAGAGAGACTACCACTGATCTCCACTGCTTGTCCACATGAGTAAACTAATTCCGGCACACCGGCGACACTGATGTGATCCTGGCAATTGACAGCGTCGTTAAAGAACAAAGAAAAAAAAACATGAGTAAACTGACCACCATGTACACCCGGCTTTATACTCCTGCCACATGAATAACCGGCTGTAGCTCCCCACCCTAGGCTGTGCCCCGGTGCAAGAGATAGATGGGGGCAGTGTGAACAGTCCACCTGACCTTCACGCCTGAGACCTCCGGAGAGCACACATGTTGGGAGCCACACTGAAACCGTGGGACAGGACCACGGAGATAGAAAAAATCCCAGCTGGTGAGATACAAGTTGTAAGCCTAAGGCCTTAAAACTATGTTAATAATCCTAGAAGAGGAAGATGGTGATGAAGAGTAGCAACAAAAGCAGCTACAACATGGCAACGGTTGATGGATGTGGAAGAGGTGAAATGATGGTGAGCGCCAAACCCATACCTACTGTGGTAGGCCCCTGGGGACCTTAGGCACGAGTTAGATGTGCCTGAACACAGAAAGTTGGATAGCACTGCTATATGTGATATGGAACCATTAATAATTAATAAGTATAATTCTAATAGATGCAAATAACTAATACTTAAATCTCAGAGGTGATAAAATAATGGGAAGATTCTTTGCTACTTTGTCCTAGTTCAACAAAAGTAAAAAACATGGGTAGAATAACTTTGAATACCTCGGAAATGTGCCTGAGGAGTAGATGTTACCAGAGCAATGTCATCTGAACCACCCATTCTTCCTATTTCAGAGCCTTTCATTTATAGAAAAATATAACATCACTACAGTTTAAAATGACAAATTTAGAATACTGTGCATGCAGAAATAAGAGTGCCATTCTAACTGTAATTCACTAGTATCCTGGGCATTAGTTACACTGATGTTTTCCCTATGCCATTAGGTACATGGGGTTACACCTTGCATTTGTATTTGGATAAGGAAATTAATATTTCGTTTCTTAATTAATCATATCAGTACCATTATTGTGCGAGAGTTTTGTCCTGCAGTAGTCCTTTTACATCCCAATGAATTTGCAAACATAAAGCTGTCACTTTTAAGCATATCTAAAAACCATCAATCTGGGCTGCATTTGAATCCATGACCTTGCTCAGTAGAGGAGAAACGATATCCGTATTTCGGCGTTCATATAGCACTCCCTATTGCTTGGATTTACTATGTAAGTAGGCTCAAAATCCTCCCTGTTAAGAAAGAATGTGTAGTTTTACGCTGAAGAGCAATCTTGAGACTGTCCGAGTCATTAGTCGACTTTTGCACAAGTAACTGCCCTTTAGTGCTGCGCCGTGGCATAGTGGGCTAGGGCGCCATGCCTTGGTTCCCTCCCACGGAATGCGGCCCGGGTTCGATTCCAGCCTGGGATTCGGATTTGAAATCCTGGGTATAGGACTGGTGCCCACTCAGCATCGTGAGGAAATTGAGCTTGCGACAAGTAAACGGCCCTGATCGAGAAAGTCAACTTTCCGGTTGGGGATGTCGAGATGCTGACCACATCTCCTCCCATCGGTTGGATAATAATCGCTCACCTGTACCTTGTGTACGTGGGCGTGAGGCCGGCAGCGACGTTGGCAGGCCCTGGTCCGATATGAACTGTAGTGCCACGGGTTTAACTTTTAGCTTTAACTGCCCTTTGTCCCATTACCTGAACGCTAGGCTAGGGTCACTGATAACGAGCAAGGAGAAATGCTTTTGTTTTCGTGGCTGGTGCGTCCCAATAACAACTTTTGAGGTTCGCACACCAGTGTTTCCTGCGCTGCCTACTCACAAAATAATATACTATTTAATGCTGCATAAAATTATACCTAAAAGACAGCACGACACCGAAATTCGGACTAGTTAAGTTATAAACTATGAAATGCTTACATTCGTTCGGTAACGTTTCGAAACAACACCGAACGAATATATAGAAGTAATCGCTCAGCTTCTATGTGACACGTATAAATGGTTTTTATCGCCAATATGGTAAAAATATCTGATGTGTTGCACTCGCATGACTTTCTCTACTCTTGTACTAACCATTCTTGCAAACTCTTTACTATATCTTCTTTGTGTTCGTTGAGATAAACCTTCGTACATATTATCTTATTGCTAATTTCCTCGTAGGTGCAAGGAGAATATGGGAATACAGTAGGCTTTGAGCGATAGTCAAATCTTTTAAAGCTTTGCACGCTTAACATACAAAAAATTAACAACGATGTTCCATTGCACGAAAGTTCTAAGTTTTCCAAAACTGGCACACAAAACAAGGAATATCTCCGAAATGGTTCACTCTACAAAAAATTTAGTGAGACAAGTTGTGTATTTTAGCAAGATCTAAATTTCTTGGACAGTAAGATTTTGTCTATCTCTTACGGTTTACGAGTTATTCAAAACTCATTCAGACTAAACAGGATTACATAGAGTATAGCCAGAAGATTCATAATATACATTTAATTTGTCATAAAAATATCTCAAACATATGGCATTTTAATCATTAGAGCCATTTTCAAGGAAATGAAAATTTTCTATTTAAAGAATAGTTTAGGGTGGGGCTATTTTCTTCAAAATGTTCGTGTCGCATCCTTGAAAGACATTAAATTTCAATACCAGCTTTGGTTTTTAAGCGACTTTTCGTTTTTTAGTTATGCTACCCAGAGACTGACGCACACACACACACACACACACACACACACACACACACACACACACACACACACACACACACACACACGGACCTTTTTCCAAAAATGCTTTTTTTAAATTCAGGGGTCCTCAAAGCATATATTTCCGGTAGAATCTCGACATCGAATTTTTGGATGGAATACGATACTTCCTCTAATTACCAGTAGAGAAAGTTTAAAAAAAAAAGAAAGAAAAAAAAACCGCTCCAGAATGAGTGTGGGTTAGGCAATGACAGGAACAACGTCGCGTGCCTCGCTTTATCGGAAGTAGCAGAGGTAGGCGACACACCATGAGGTTCGCCCACTGATGGTTCCTGCGCTGCGGAACTACAAAATAATGTAATATTTAATGCTGCATAAAATTATACCTAAAAGAATTTCGAAGCTGCGACACCGAAATTCGCACTAGTTAAGTTATAAACTACAAAACGGCTATATTAGTTCGGTATTGTTTCGAAACACATTGTATATGCGTGTGTATTGTTGTTTCAAATTTGTTTAACTATTATTTACACTTGCATGACCCAAATAGCATACACTGAGAATTTCGGTTTCACTTATATGAGACGGTTCAAGTCTAACGCAATGTTATTGTATTCTGAAGGAAATAGGAAATGAGACATGGGTGACTCGAGTAGAAAACAGTCACCACATGGTGGTGTTAGTGTCTTCCAGGGTTATTAAGGTTATAAGGTTATTGGCAGTATTAGACATTTGTCATGCTAACAGATAGGTATTCGGCGTCTTTTGGGGGAGTTATACTTAGTGGTATTACTTGGTTCAACGTTTTGTGAACTGTTTACAGCAGATCCACTGTTGAAAGGAAAATTTCTGTTATTGACATAGACAAATTGCATGCAGTCAGCTTCAGACGAATGGCAATACATTAACCTCCAGCCTAGGTCATCAGGTGTGAGAAGAAGCAAAAATAAACAGTACTCTGTGCATTGCATATTATGGTCGTATTTACTATTTTAAACCAAAGCACACGTCTCTCAAAATAGAAAAGAAAGGAGAGGAGAAAATACTTATCCCCTCTTCGGATTGGAACTCGATTTCTCGGTTTCATTAGATCCTAGTCAGTCGACATAACCGCGCAGCCAAAGCACACGCTTTAGAAGTGCCGTATATTTTTGTGGTCATTTGCCACAACCTATTATCCACTGCAGTGGCGTGCAGTCACCCGTTAATTGTCCAATTTAAGAGCTTTTTGTAGCGCTGCAATCTAGAAGTGCTTCTTCAGAGAGACAGCAGACAAGCTTCACTAAGTTCCTAAACCACTATTTCGCTTCCAGTGTTTAATATTCATATATTTCTTTCTGATTATGATTTATTGGTCTCAATCTCGAATTACTTTGCATACGTATAACTTATTAACTTGAGGTCGTAGACCATTGGTTTCCTATCTCAAACCATCTATTACCAGAAAAATTCGTGCAGTGTTATTCATTTACACCTGTATACACGCGTTATTCCTGTCACAATGAAAGTTCAACGCCCTTCGGGGTCCAACCTCTAAACTTCGTTTCTGTATGCACTCATAGAAGGCTTTGACCTATTGTACTACATACGGTAGATGGCGCAGTGTTACCATGGAGACTTGTTTACGTTTGTCATTTGTTATCAGCCTGTCTTCAGTTTCAATTGTTTACATGTAGTGAGTTAACTGCATGTGTTTCGTTCCACCATGGCTGGATATTCATTTCGTGAACAGGCAGGCATGATTTTTATGCATGTTCGCGCGAATGGTAATAGATGCGAGGCTGCACGGCTTGGAGTTTCCAGACCGAAGACAACCGAGTCATCCAGCCTTTATTGCCGTTTATCGTCGCATTGCTGAGAAAGGAACCGTTGCACCACAGACTATTGATCGAGGAAGACCGAGAGTGGTTCGTAGGCCGGAACGCGAAGAACAGATGTTAAGGTGTGTCGAAGACATCCAGGTATCAGTACAAGACAATTGGCTATGGCATCTGGTACATCACAGTGATAGCATGGAGGGTACTTCACGCGCAGCTCCTGTATCCATATCATATTCATGTGCAGGGTCTTCCCCCATGCCGATTATCCACCACGGGATAACTTTTGCCGATGTTTTGTAGCACAAACAACCAATCCATTGTTTGTCTCGTCAGTTTTGTTTACAGTCGAGGCAACGTTTAGGAGAGATGGAATTACCAATTTCCACAACGTACACGTATGAAACAGATCGTAATCCTCATGCTGTACGTCAAAGCTAGACATCAGCTAGACATCAGCAACAGTTTAGTCTGAATGTGTGGACTGGCATTGTAGGTGACTGTCTGGTAGGTCCATTCGTTTTAGCCGCACGTCTTACTGGTGCTGTCTAAAGGGACTTTACCCAGCACACTCTTCCCAACCTACTTCACGAAGATGTGCCCCTGCAAATACAACAAAACATGTGGTTTATGCATGATGGTGCTCCAGCACATTTTAGTCACATTGTTCGAGATGCACTGACTGGTATCTATCATGACCGATGGATAGGCAGAGGACCAGTTCAATGGCCTGCACTTTCTCCCGACGTCAATCCTGTCGATGTTTACCTCTGGGGACATCTTAAATCATTGGCTTATGGAGCAGCCATCGCGGATGCAGAAACGCTTCATCGACGTGGCATGGAAGCCTGCGAAACCATTCGCCACCATCCAGGAGCTTTTA
This sequence comes from Tenodera sinensis, assembly GCA_030765045.1. Taxonomy (NCBI): domain Eukaryota; kingdom Metazoa; phylum Arthropoda; class Insecta; order Mantodea; family Mantidae; genus Tenodera; species Tenodera sinensis. The sequence goes on along the minus strand of CM060974.1, from coordinate 52,676,992 downwards.
TAAGGGTGCGACATTCCATGATTCGACGAATACAGGCATACATAGAAGCAAGAGGACATTTCGAGCATTTAATGAGTGGAAACTGTAGGTACTACAGCCGAAAAAATAATGATGCAAATCAGCAACATCGGACAAAATAGATTTCATCTACCACTTCTTCACATTAGAGCATATAATAACGCTATAATGTCCGCCATCATGAGCTACGCAGCAGGTGTATGGGCACACTGTGCCAAAAATGAAAATATAAAACGTTTGTTAAGAAGAACACAAAGAAAAATACTACTAAGATTCACAGGTGCAACCAATACCACCCCAACTATGGCGTTATTAGTAATTACGGCAATATGGCCAATAGATTTACAAATTCGTAAAAAGGGAGCCATATACTGGTTGAGAAAAGAAAAATCTGGAAAAGTAAAGGGTATAATAGGAATAAATTGTCAAACCAAAGTAGACATAAAAAGAGCTCTTTTAAGAGATTGGCAAAACGAATGGGATAACATCAAAGAAGGGAGAAGAGTCTACAATATATTCCCTAAAATAAATAAAAGATTAAAAATGAAACATCTGAATCCAACAGAAGGACTAATTCATTTCTTAACGGGACATGGCCCATACAACACCTATTTTTACAAAATAAATAAATCTCCTACGAACATGTGTGAGACCTGTGAAACTATAGATACGCCGGAACACAATATATTGGAGTGTGTAAAATTTTCAGAATTAGTAGAAAACGAACGACTAGCAATACAAGGCTATACTTTGCAAGAAATACTATTAAATAAAAACTTATTGAAGAGCCTACAAATTCTAACTAATAAAATATCCAAACAAGCGATCACGGAATACAGAAGATCAAGACCATTACACATCCAACCTATTGCTGCATCAAATACTCCAAGAAGATCCTTAAGGCTGAATACACCTAAAACAACTAGAACTAATCTTTAACAAAGAGTCGACACCCCAATAGTTGAAGGAAACACTATGTAGTTTCTCTAAGAGGAAGAAGACAAACTATATAACAATCATATGAACATTATTAACTTACTTGTTTAGATTAAGTGTTATGTTAGTATTTAGTTTTCATTTTCTGCAACATAAATATTGTTAAAGGAATGTTAAAAAAAATTTTAAATGTGATGTAACCAATATAATAATTAACTATCCTGATGTAAGAAATTAGGTATCAGGATTAATAAATGCAGATTATCTATCTATCTATCTGTCTGTCTGTCTATCTGTCCGTCTGTCCGTCTATCTATCTATCTATCTATCTATCTATCTGCCTGCCTGCCTGCCTGCCTGCCTGCCTGCCTGCCTGCCTGCCTGCCTGCCTGCCTGCCTGCCTGCCTGCCTGCCTGCCTGCCTGCCTGCCTGCCTGCCTGCCTGCCTGCCTGCCTGCCTGCCTGCCTGCCTGCCTGCCTGCCTGCCTGCCTGCCTGCCTGCCTGCCTGCCTGCCTGCCTGCCTGCCTGCCTGCCTGCCTGCCTGCCTGCCTGCCTGCCTGCCTGCCTGCCTGCCTGCCTGCCTGCCTGCCTGCCTGCCTGCCTGCCTGCCTGCCTGCCTGCCTGCCTGCCTGCCTGCCTGCCTGCCTGCCTGCCTGCCTGCCTGCCTGCCTGCCTGCCTGCCTGCCTGCCTGCCTGCCTGCCTGCCTGCCTGCCTGCCTGCCTGCCTGCCTGCCTGCCTGCCTGCCTGCCTGCCTGCCTGCCTGCCTGCCTGCCTGCCTGCCTGCCTGCCTGCCTGCCTGCCTGCCTGCCTGCCTGCCTGCCTGCCTGCCTGCCTGCCTGCCTGCCTGCCTGCCTGCCTGCCTGCCTGCCTGCCTGCCTGCCTGCCTGCCTGCCTGCCTGCCTGCCTGCCTGCCTGCCTGCCTGCCTGCCTGCCTGCCTGCCTGCCTGCCTGCCTGCCTGCCTGCCTGCCTGCCTGCCTGCCTGCCTGCCTGCCTGCCTGCCTGCCTGCCTGCCTGCCTGCCTGCCTGCCTGCCTGCCTGCCTGCCTGCCTGCCTGCCTGCCTGCCTGCCTGCCTGCCTGCCTGCCTGCCTGCCTGCCTGCCTGCCTGCCTGCCTGCCTGCCTGCCTGCCTGCCTGCCTGCCTGCCTGCCTGCCTGCCTGCCTGCCTGCCTGCCTGCCTGCCTGCCTGCCTGCCTGCCTGCCTGCCTGCCTGCCTGCCTGCCTGCCTGCCTGCCTGCCTGCCTGCCTGCCTGCCTGCCTGCCTGCCTGCCTGCCTGCCTGCCTGCCTGCCTGCCTGCCTGCCTGCCTGCCTGCCTGCCTGCCTGCCTGCCTGCCTGCCTGCCTGCCTGCCTGCCTGCCTGCCTGCCTGCCTGCCTGCCTGCCTGCCTGCCTGCCTGCCTGCCTGCCTGCCTGCCTGCCTGCCTGCCTGCCTGCCTGCCTGCCTGCCTGCCTGCCTGCCTGCCTGCCTGCCTGCCTGCCTGCCTGCCTGCCTGCCTGCCTGCCTGCCTGCCTGCCTGCCTGCCTGCCTGCCTGCCTGCCTGCCTGCCTGCCTGCCTGCCTGCCTGCCTGCCTGCCTGCCTGCCTGCCTGCCTGCCTGCCTGCCTGCCTGCCTGCCTGCCTGCCTGCCTGCCTGCCTGCCTGCCTGCCTGCCTGCCTGCCTGCCTGCCTGCCTGCCTGCCTGCCTGCCTGCCTGCCTGCCTGCCTGCCTGCCTGCCTGCCTGCCTGCCTGCCTGCCTGCCTGCCTGCCTGCCTGCCTGCCTGCCTGCCTGCCTGCCTGCCTGCCTGCCTGCCTGCCTGCCTGCCTGCCTGCCTGCCTGCCTGCCTGCCTGCCTGCCTGCCTGCCTGCCTGCCTGCCTGCCTGCCTGCCTGCCTGCCTGCCTGCCTGCCTGCCTGCCTGCCTGCCTGCCTGCCTGCCTGCCTGCCTGCCTGCCTGCCTGCCTGCCTGCCTGCCTGCCTGCCTGCCTGCCTGCCTGCCTGCCTGCCTGCCTGCCTGCCTGCCTGCCTGCCTGCCTGCCTGCCTGCCTGCCTGCCTGCCTGCCTGCCTGCCTGCCTGCCTGCCTGCCTGCCTGCCTGCCTGCCTGCCTGCCTGCCTGCCTGCCTGCCTGCCTGCCTGCCTGCCTGCCTGCCTGCCTGCCTGCCTGCCTGCCTGCCTGCCTGCCTGCCTGCCTGCCTGCCTGCCTGCCTGCCTGCCTGCCTGCCTGCCTGCCTGCCTGCCTGCCTGCCTGCCTGCCTGCCTGCCTGCCTGCCTGCCTGCCTGCCTGCCTGCCTGCCTGCCTGCCTGCCTGCCTGCCTGCCTGCCTGCCTGCCTGCCTGCCTGCCTGCCTGCCTGCCTGCCTGCCTGCCTGCCTGCCTGCCTGCCTGCCTGCCTGCCTGCCTGCCTGCCTGCCTGCCTGCCTGCCTGCCTGCCTGCCTGCCTGCCTGCCTGCCTGCCTGCCTGCCTGCCTGCCTGCCTGCCTGCCTGCCTGCCTGCCTGCCTGCCTGCCTGCCTGCCTGCCTGCCTGCCTGCCTGCCTGCCTGCCTGCCTGCCTGCCTGCCTGCCTGCCTGCCTGCCTGCCTGCCTGCCTGCCTGCCTGCCTGCCTGCCTGCCTGCCTGCCTGCCTGCCTGCCTGCCTGCCTGCCTGCCTGCCTGCCTGCCTGCCTGCCTGCCTGCCTGCCTGCCTGCCTGCCTGCCTGCCTGCCTGCCTGCCTGCCTGCCTGCCTGCCTGCCTGCCTGCCTGCCTGCCTGCCTGCCTGCCTGCCTGCCTGCCTGCCTGCCTGCCTGCCTGCCTGCCTGCCTGCCTGCCTGCCTGCCTGCCTGCCTGCCTGCCTGCCTGCCTGCCTGCCTGCCTGCCTGCCTGCCTGCCTGCCTGCCTGCCTGCCTGCCTGCCTGCCTGCCTGCCTGCCTGCCTGCCTGCCTGCCTGCCTGCCTGCCTGCCTGCCTGCCTGCCTGCCTGCCTGCCTGCCTGCCTGCCTGCCTGCCTGCCTGCCTGCCTGCCTGCCTGCCTGCCTGCCTGCCTGCCTGCCTGCCTGCCTGCCTGCCTGCCTGCCTGCCTGCCTGCCTGCCTGCCTGCCTGCCTGCCTGCCTGCCTGCCTGCCTGCCTGCCTGCCTGCCTGCCTGCCTGCCTGCCTGCCTGCCTGCCTGCCTGCCTGCCTGCCTGCCTGCCTGCCTGCCTGCCTGCCTGCCTGCCTGCCTGCCTGCCTGCCTGCCTGCCTGCCTGCCTGCCTGCCTGCCTGCCTGCCTGCCTGCCTGCCTGCCTGCCTGCCTGCCTGCCTGCCTGCCTGCCTGCCTGCCTGCCTGCCTGCCTACCTACCTACCTACCTACCTACCTACCTACCTACCTACCTACCTACCTACCTACCTACCTACCTACCTACCTACCTACCTACCTACCTACCTACCTACCTACCTACCTACCTACCTACCTACCTACCTACCTACCTACCTACCTACCTACCTACCTACCTACCTACCTACCTACCTACCTACCTACCTACCTACCTACCTACCTACCTACCTACCTACCTACCTACCTACCTACCTACCTACCTACCTACCTACCTACCTACCTACCTACCTACCTACCTACCTACCTACCTACCTACCTACCTACCTACCTACCTACCTACCTACCTACCTACCTACCTACCTACCTACCTACCTACCTACCTACCTACCTACCTACCTACCTACCTACCTACCTACCTACCTACCTACCTACCTACCTACCTACCTACCTACCTACCTACCTACCTACCTACCTACCTACCTACCTACCTACCTACCTACCTACCTACCTACCTACCTACCTACCTACCTACCTACCTACCTACCTACCTACCTACCTACCTACCTACCTACCTACCTACCTACCTACCTACCTACCTACCTACCTACCTACCTACCTACCTACCTACCTACCTACCTACCTACCTACCTACCTACCTACCTACCTACCTACCTACCTACCTACCTACCTACCTACCTACCTACCTACCTACCTACCTACCTACCTACCTACCTACCTACCTACCTACCTACCTACCTACCTACCTACCTACCTACCTACCTACCTACCTACCTACCTACCTACCTACCTACCTACCTACCTACCTACCTACCTACCTACCTATCTATCTATCTATCTATCTATCTATCTATCTATCTATCTATCTATCTATCTATCTATCTATCTATCTATTTAATGAGTTTTGTGTGTTATAAGTAGAGCCCGGATTTTTATGTAATATCAAGGTGCGAAATATGCACATATTTATGTAACAAAAAACATCAAAATATGTAAAATTATGTAATAATCTAAATGATAAGATTAACACCCGAAATCTAAATGCAGACCGCATATTACCCAGAATTTTGTAATTTGATGGATCTGTAAGTACGTAAATTAATCAAAATGAGTTAAAATTTACAAAATATAGAATTAATTATAGGGAAAATATTGTCTTGTATGCAGAATTTATCTAAAATTTATTTTCAAGTAGGTAATTACGAAATAAAAATGTGGTTTGGACTATGTTCATTAAACGTACTCATTTCACATTATTATTTTACTTACATTTTAGACGGCAAAGCAATGTTAAAATACTCAACCCATTAAAATAATTAAATTTTATAATGAAGATGCATTTTCAGTTTTCTATCTCTTGACATACAATTAACAACCAAGCATTTTCATTTTGAGTCTTTTGCTTCTTTCGACGTACAGTGAATAACCATATACTTTTCCATATTTTCAAGGACTCCTATTGGATAAAATGTTCTTAGTATAAGCAGAGAAGGTTCTCTCCACGTCACACGAAGTAATAGGAGCATGTTTTAGTATAGAAATCTGATTTTCATTGTAATGTTTTGGTAAATCGACACTGTCACCGTTTAGCACTTTAGACACGAACAAAGGCGTAGAGTATCCTGGATTCCAGTTTAGCACAGCTTTGAATTTTTCACCTACCTTCCTTTCTGCAACTACACTAAGTTCTGTGATGCGCTTTCCATTAAATCCATAGATTCGTGAAGAAGGGAACCTGATTTTTCCAACTGCTTGATGGTGTTAGTCAACCAGCCGAAGTTACTTTTGATGCAAACACAGGAGCTTGCCACTTTATATGTCCTGAGATTCAGGTATGGAAACAGCTACTTCTGAAGAGAATATGTTCACCACTGGCTGGACTCCTTGAAAATGTTCACAATAGATTCATAGAAGTTCACAGCTTATAACCAGGAACTCCATCTTGTAAGTACTCACTCAGGAGGCAAATGGACATGTTGGAGATGATTTTTATAGCACTGAATTCTGTGCGGTGCTTTCACGAAGATCTTTTTTTGTTGCTGATATCAAGTAATTCACAGAGGGAAAATTACTTCTTGCTACTTCAGCAACACGTTGCAATGCATGGGCCAAGCAGGTGAAATTCGGGTAAAAAGCCTTAAGGGTAGTAGCAGCTTTAATCATGTACGCTGCGGCATCTGAACCTTTCCCTCACACACACCCTCTGGCCACAGAATCTTCATCCCATCATTTACGAATCTTGCAATTATAGAATGATTTGTTTGTTCCAACACCTTGCAGTAGATTAGGACTTTCGGAATCTAGTTTTCCTAGTACTAAATTTGCTATGTACCGACCCAAGGATCTGTAGTTTCATCGACGGTAAACCAAATACAGGAGTCTCCAATTTCATTCCGTATATGAGCAACTACTCCATAACACACATGAAAATACTTTTTACTCAGAGTAGATTCGTCTGGAATAACTTTCTTGCAATATTTTACTAGAAAGGAGCGAAATTGAGGAATTTGAAGTTTATGCCACGAAATATTAGCTGCAACCATTGTACTGCACAGGTCCTTAAAAATCATTTCCGGACAGTTTCTGTTGCATTTGTGTTAATATAACTTGCTTTCTAGTGTTTGTTGCGTATGTGAAGAGCACTTTTGATATATTGTTCCAATTGAGATTTCATGGAACAACCAATTCTTTTACCGCATGGTTGACAGACTATTACTTTTCCGTCAGTTGTAAAGGCGCTATCTAATTTCACCCATGAATAATTCAACTTGCAGGATAGCGAGGACCCAACTGGTGCCACTTTACTAAGACTTGCAAGAAACTAAATGCAGTATTATCGCCTCGCTATATTGATGGTTGTCCAGCGGCTCACTTTGTTTACTCGGAGCTATTATATTACCACGACAATGGTAACAATCAATTTCTCCAGTCCTTGTACATAAATGCCCAAGGGCTACGAGAAACGTGACACTGGAGATCAACATTGTCGAGCGGCACCTGCTTTGATATAAACGGACAATCAGAACGAGGCGAGGCGGTTAATATCGCATTCTTAATTTAACTTGCATGCTATTTCGCAGATTAATTTTTGTTGCTTTCAGAAAAACTTGTGAAAACAGTACTTTATAATGTGACTACAATATTTAAAAAAATAACAAAATTGTAACGAAACCCAGAAAATATGTACGTTTTATGTAACATCGTTAAAATATGTAGAAATGTGCAAAATATGTAAAATAAAAATTTGTAACGAAGTCCCAAATGGCGTAATTCGCCAACATTTTTACTTCTCATTGAAATATTATGCAGGGTTTAAAATATGCAATTACATAAAAAGCCGGGATCTATATAGCGTTCCACTCTTAGAAGACAGTATGGAGTTAAATGGGACATCTCTGTCTCTATCTAGCGCATACAAGTTGCCATTAGCCGCGTCCTTTTCTACCCTGACGGAGTTGCCAGATTCCTAATAGCATGATATAAATATTCATTTGTTATAAATTTCAGATTTGAACACATTATCCCATGCAGAATTTTTTTCTCTATCAGGTTGTATCCTTTTTAGAGTCATTATACATTTCTATAGGCCCAAATTTCTTCAGAAAACGTTTTTTTTTTTCAATAGAAGTCCGATATTTCCTGTTTCTATACTCATCACGCACTAACTAACAAACTAACTGCTAGAATGCATCTATATTTTTTTCTTAGGTAGAGTAAACCATAGTGCTACTACCTGCCCACTTTGAATTCTCTACGTTTACCCAGTTAAGTGTTATAATTTTTAAAATGAAATGTTTTCGGAAAATTTTATATCTGTGCACTGCAAAAGTTACGCAGTGTGAAACTTTTTTGTTATTGAGTTTACATCAGGGAACCAGCGAGAACAAATGCTGAGGAAGGTTGGAGAAAGTTTTTAAAATAAACCAAGAGGCAGTAACCTCTTTCTTTTATCCAGTAAGGCAAACAAAAGGTATTCATCTATTCAGCGTCAGGCCTGGCACAGAAGATAGTATAAGGAGCAGCACTAACATTAGTTCGAAAGAAGCCGTGTGTGTAACTGTGAGCTGTTATTGCCGTTATTTGTTTAATATTTTTGTAAATATTTGTAGTTATGGAGGGGGAAGCTAGGAAGAGACGATGTTGGTAAATTAAGAAGTAAGGAACGCCAAATAATTATGAATGTGTTATATTATTTTTGAATCAAAATGCGTGTAAGTAACGCAGTAAAAGAAACAGCTAAGGCTGTCGGGTGTTCAGAAGCAGTAGTGTGTATGATTAAAAAGGAACTAATGAAAGGACCTCTAAGAACGCCATCGAAAAAGAAAGCAAAAAGGGCGGGACTACACAAAACGCTAGGTTAATGCAATATGATTGAACAGTGCAAGGTGGATTGCGGCGGATTGTTCATTCTTTACAGTTTGCAAATATTCCACCCATGCTGAATATAATTTTGTCACGATTCAACAGTGATGAGACCGTACCAAATTTCTCAAGAGCCACTCTTAGTCGGTTCTTACATGATTTGGGGTTGGAATATGAAAGAAGGGGTAAGAAGTGCATATTAATAGAAAGAGACGATATCGATATCATCAGATGGCGACATAAATATCTAAAAGACGTAAAAAGGTTTAGGGACCAGGGGAAATCAGTTGTTTATACAGACGAGTCATTTGTAAATTTAGGTCATACAGTAACAAAGGCATGGAGGGATACCAAAGTTAAAAGTGCCCATCTCGTCAAGCAGCAATTGAAGGACTAACTGCAGGACTCTGGTCACCTCGAGTCGCTCGCGGAGAAAGATTCGCAACTAGCACATGTTGCAACACTGCGCTCCATTTAACGTGTACTGTCTTCTAAGGGTGAAACGCGGTTTAGTTATAAGTGTACCACGGCGTTGAGCACCTAACGAGAAAACCAAGGATTTTGGCACATGTTTGTATGAACTATTTTTTTTTCTTGTTTCAGTGTAAGGAACATATCCGCGAAGTTTGTAAACGTATTTCTGAAACTGGGTGTCCCAACAAAACAGCGACAACGCTTAATAAGCTGTGCGGGATGGCAAATTGATCGATTTTCAAATAGGAACCCCTGTCCGAAATGCACGGTTTGGACAGTGGAGAAGGCCAAAGTTTGAGAACGAACGGTTGTGACAATTTGTTAACATTCGCTGTCGCACCTTAATACGGAATGTATGGAAGCCTTTAGCCATCTGCGTACTGGGATGAACAACCTGAGCATTATAATATACCTGCACGTGCGCTAAATTACTCCATAGAGTCCCTGTTGTCCATCCTGCTGCGTTAATTGTGTAGTTTCCAGCACACTAACTTTATCTAACAGCAGTGGGACACGTACCAGTACACAGCTGCAGAAATGGCAGACTTGAGCTGCAGCACACGTTGATGAAAATCTGTGGAAACACCTTAACGTGGCATGTTCGAATCGATGGAATGTACAGGACCAGTTCTATGGCCAGTACAATCGCCAGATGACACCTCTCGACTATTTTCTGTGGAGTTGTATGAAGAATACGGTGAATGGCACTCCTGTAACGGTGGAGAACCTTGTGTCCACGCAGTGATTGAAAGTCTTCAAAGACAACCGCCGGTATTGGGTCTTTAGGCCCAACACCACCGATATAGGCTCTGCAAAGACATAGGAGGTACACATTTCGAAGCCGGTTTCTAACGTAGACAGGTCGATGTTGGGTTTATTGATGAAATGTGAACGTACAACCATCTCACATTTCAATGCGCTAGAGTCCAAACCGCGTATTTCCGGGACAGGGGTTCCTATCTCAAAACTAACCAGTTTGTCGTCCTGCACAAGATACTAAGCGTTCTTGGTGTTTTATGGGATATCTTGTATGTATGTGTATATATTCTGTAAGGTAAGTTGTCGGTCTGGATGGCTCAGTTGGTTAGGCATCGCCCTACTGATCCCAAGGTCGCGGGTTCAAACCCGGGTGTGCTTGAAGATGACAGCTCCATGTCAGTAGATTTACTGGCATGTAAAAGAACTACTGCGGGACGAAATTCCGGCACACCGGCGACGCTGATGTGATCCTGGCAATTGACAGTGTCGTGAATTAACAAAATGAGTTTTTAAATAATTGTGAGGTAAGTTTGTTGATGACCACGAAGTTGAGCGCCCCATAACCAGACAAACGTAAGGTAGGTTGCTGATACTGTATTGGGTTTGTGCAGGTATCTTTATTTAATTTGATCTAATTATGTTCCTTTTCAGAGATGTTGGTTTAAGAAACATGTTTAGGGACTACTTAAATTACGTTGGTGCTATATTCTGGCAAAACCAGTATCTGGAGCTTTTTCTTTGGGGTTTTGGCATGGCCAAAGTTAACCAGAAAATTCACATCACTGAATGTAGAACTACTTCCATGAAACACTAATCCTTTAATGTTTCAATCTTAAATAACACATATTTAGATACACTTCCTCATCAACCTTCAAGTATAAGTACGTATAATTCTCATTTTGCCCTTCGGAACAGCAACATTCAGCGGCAGTACAATATGAGCTTTAAGTTATGTCTGCTTTACATGCCAAGATGTATGGAGAACACCGTTGCAACTAATGGGCTCAAACGGTTGTAAAATAAGCCTTACGAAACAGTTATACTATTAATATCCTAGATGACAGATTAAAACTTTAAGTTCAACAACCCACTGACCGAAGCCACCCAAGGTAGCTACGGTAGTTATAAGGCAGATAAATATGTACTACCCATCATTCAATTTTCCATAGCAGGTCACTCTTGCAGTCTGTTAAAGTGAGTCAGTGAGTATGTTAGTGTGTCTATATGAGCGAGCAGCAAAGCAAGTAATGCAAAAAGCATTGTTCACTTACAAGTTTGTGACAAAGCTAAGGTATGGAGACATATTGGGTTTGACTCCCCAATGAATGAACCATCTGGAAGAAAAGGTAATTATGGGCATGTCTTTAATGTAATTATAACAATGCGAGGAATGTCACAAAGAAGTTAATAGTGGAACTAATTTACGTTAGTAAAGTGACAGAGTGATCTAACCAAACTGTTGGTAAAAATTTAAAGAAGAATGAAAAATAGACAGGGTCACAATACCATTAGGTACTTCCTAGAATATGCCCATCCATTCAGGTTGAAGACACTTTATCCTTTATGTAAAATGGGCACAGAAGAAACTTTGTATTTAGATTTCCCATTAGCGAAATCAGTGAGGAAACATTATTCCATTATATTTTATAGACCTAGAGCTTTTACTCATTTTTTTTTTCTATCTCGAAAAGCACAATTCTACAGAGTTTTGATTTTATCCAGATAATTATTCTCGCAAAGTGAAATTTTAAGAGATGATTATTTCTAAAAACAAAAAACTAGGAAATGATTTATAAAACTAATTGTATATTTTGCCAACATTAAGTTAACAAGTACCATTTTACCTTGAACTCACACAAGAATACTTAGTTTTATTACCTTTGAGAAATTGTTATTGTGTATGAGTCTGTGTGTAAATTCATCTCTCTAAAGAAAAAGATTAATAATTAAATATGACTCTTTTGTTCATCATATCACAGAAGGAAACAGGTGAAGTTATGCTCAGATGAGTTCACGGTCCATAGAGCTTAGTTACCTAAAATTCTCTTTTTGGAAAAGAGAAAACCAGGCAAAAGCCTGATGCAGGTTTTGGACCCTGAGATTCAAACCCAGGACCTCTTGAATGAAAGGCAGACATGTTACTGTCACACCATAAAAATGGACAATACCTTAGCAAAGAACCGTAAGCACCTGCTCGAAGTCAAACTGGACATGTTACCTACACATGTTCTCTCACACTGCTGAGATGATCTGCTTCAAGTAATGTCCTTCTTTCAACACTTCTTACCTCATGAGTTGAATAGTGTCTTTTCAAACTTGACAACCTACTAAAGCTCTTACCACAAGTTTTACATTGGTGTGGCTTCTTACTTTCATGAACTGAATAATGTCTTTTCAAACTTGACATGAGAGTAAACCTCCTATCACAAGTTTTACATTGGTGTGGCTTCTTACCTTCATGAAATGCATTATGTAACTTCAAATATGATGACCGAATAAAGCTCTTACCACAAGTTTTGCATTGGTGTGGCTTCTTACCTTCATGAATTAAATAGTGTGTTTTCAAACTTGACACGTAAGTAAAGCTTTTAGCGCAAACTCTACACTGGTGTGGCTTCTTACCTTCATGAATCAAGTTATGTTATCTCAAATCTGACATGTCAGTAAAGCGCTTCTCACATATTTTGCACTGATGTGGCTTCTTACCTTCATGAATTAAATTATGTTTTTTCAAATATGACGACCGAAAAAAGCTCTTACCACAAGTTTTACATTGATGTGGCTTCTTACCTTCATGAAGCAAATAGTGGCTTTTCAAATTTGACAGCAGAGTAAAGCTCTTATCACATGTTTTACATTTGTGTAGCTTCTCACCTTCATGAATCAAATTATGTGATCTCAAAGCTGACTTGAAAGTAAAGCGCTTATCACAAATTTTACATTTGTGTGGCTTCTTACCTTCATGAATTAAATTATGCGCTTTCACATATGACGACTGAGCAAAGCTCTTACCACAAGTTTTACACTGATATGGCTTCTTACCTTCATGTATCAAATAATGCCTTTTCAAATTTGACAACTCAGTAAAGCTGATATCACAAATTTTACATTGATGGGGCTTCTTACCTTCATGAATCAAATAATGTCTTTTCAGACTTGACAACTGAGTAAAGCACTTATCACAAATTTTACACTTATGTGGCTTCTTACCCTCATGAGTTAAATTATGTCTTTTCAAATGTAATAACTGAGCAAAGCTCTTATCACAAGTTTTGCATTTGTGTAGTCTTTTGCTCTTATGAAGCACTCTCTTTTGTTTCAAGTTTAAAGACCTAATGTGCATTTCCTCACTCTCACTACATTTGTCAGATTGTTCTGAGAGAACATGTAATTCTGCAGGTAGCATTTCTGTGACATCACTTTCCTCATACTCAGGATTATCCTTTCCAGGATAGAAGCTTGTGTATCTTCCTGAGACTTCAGCAGCAAGCAATGGTGGTCTACCATTGACTGCACCGGAGAATTCTGTACATAACCTGAAATGTTGGATAATTTGATACTATTAGCTAAGTACAATAATTAGAGCACAAAATGTGGAAACAGAATCCCTCTTTACTGACATTTACATCAAAATAAGTGACAACTGTAAGTGTAATTTCTTATATAATGCAACATTTGCTCATAATAATTGAATTAACGTTATGAATACAAATGAAAAACACCAATGGCACTAACAGAATGATGAATGTGGCCATAAGCAGTGTCATTTACATGTGCTGAAAATTACAACTTCCAGGTTAACCTTAATAGCAATTATTGAAAGCAGGTTTTGTAAGCAATTCCTGAGCTGATTACATTTGGCAAGGAAATATATTTATAACAAAGTGGTCTTATTAAGCCAGCAGCCAATACCCTGGATTGAAAGTTTCCCAGGGCATAATTTAATTATTTTATGAAATCACAAAAAAAACTAATAACAATAAAAAAGAGAGTCTCAGATACAAATAATGTCATCAAAATGTATTTCACAACTTGTGGATTACATAACGGTTTACATTCAGTAACTTACATGCAAACATTTATATTTCTAAATTAAATTGATTGGTCAGTTTGTCAACTTTCAACCCATAGGACCAGTGCTTGGATATCTGGGTGTTGTGCACTCCGTAGAATGAATAACATTTAACAAACACCTACAGTTGTACATCAAGTTAACTAGAGTTCGGCATTTGCCTATTTTGTTCGTTTATACATGTATATATTGTAGCAAACCTCAGTGGTCTCCGTCCTGGGGATGTGTGTATGGCAGCCACAAGGTACCCAAGCTGAGCAGAACATTACTTCCACTTACTGGTGTTTTGCTCCTCACTAGCTTTTCTATCTGACCTTATGACCTTACCTTAGTCATCTCTTGTTCTCTTCCGACCCCGATGCTATTATGCCTCCCAAGGGCTAGGGGGTCTTTATTTTTTCAATCTTTCCATTTCTCTATAACCTCTTAACCCCTAACATGCTGACCTATCATGGCACGTAATGCGTCCTCTGATTGGTAATCAGAGGATATGGTCGGTAAATTTATATTGATAATAATTCTCCCGGTCAGATCGGTGAGACTCGTAAACGAACAACAGGTGTGGTCTTCCAGACATTCTGGGGGTTGTGAGAGAGCAATGTGACCGCCAAAACGTAAAAATATGGTGCTCTCTAAACAGCGGTTACCTTTACTGCTAATTCTCTCCAATATAAGTTATGAAATATTACCAGAGGTGTAAAATATTCCGGAGTTAAAATAGTCTCCCATTCGGATCTCCGGGCGAGGACTACTTCTCGAGAACCAAAACATTATATTAATAGATCTAATTTCAAAATTCTTCAATGGAACACAGGTGGTCTTGAACAAAATTGAGATATATTCTTCGCCACTCTGTCCTTTATGTGATTTGCAATAGGAAATGGACCAAGACCACCTTCAAATATGCCCGGCCACTTCTAGCGCCCCTTCCACCAGTGAAAAATATTGGACAGCAACAAGATTAATGACCGTTGTCAGAAATCCAGCATTAGTAAAGAAAAACATTTAGTAACCCTTTGTCTCTATGGCCTAAAAGTAGTACTTTTTTATTCAAAATGAAGGATGTATAGAAGTTTTTCAGAAAATTAATTTATAAAGTATGTTATTAGCCATGAAAATATGCTTCGAAAACATTGACATTAAAACTGTCAGAAGCAACTGAGTCTACAGCCTTGGACACGGCTCCACTATAACCGACTGTCTGGCTCCGCTATGTGGACGACACCTTGGTCATATGGTCCCACGGAAAAGAAATCCTCCAAGACGTCCCACTACATCAACCTGCGCATACAATTCACTACGGAGGAAGAGAAAGATGGATAGCTACCCTTTCTGGACGTCTTGGTCAGCAGGAAGGCAGACGGCACACTTGGGCATAGTGTGTACCGTAAGCCCACTCATACGGACCGCTATTTGAATAAGGCCTCAAATCATCATCCCCGACAGAAACGAGGTATGATTAAGACACTTGTAGATCGTGCTTCCCGCATCTGCGAACCACATTTGTTGCGACAAGAAATCTGTCACCTTGAACAAGCTTTATTAGCTAATGATTATACAATTCAAGAAGTTAAAAGAGCCTGCCGTCCTGCCAGGCCAAAACCTGCCCCACAAAAAACACACAAGTCCGAGCATAACGGCATAGCTATCCTTCCATACTTCCAGATTGTCACCGATCGTATCCAGCACATACTGCAACGGTAATTTGTCAAGACCGTGTTCAAGCCCACAGAACAACTCAACAATCTACTGCGCTCAGCTAAAGATCCTCGGGAGCCCTTGTCATCAGCCGGTGTATACTATATTCCCTGTTCCTGCGGTTCGGTTTACATCGGAACTACACAGAGCAGCATCAACACCAGACTCACCGAACACAAAAGAAACTGCCGCCTAGGCCAAACGGATAAGTCCGCAGTTGCCCAACACGCGGAGGACGAACACATAATTAAGTTCCAGAACACGGGCATTCTAGCATCCACAATACACTACCATGCTCGGCTACAATGTGAAATTATTGAAATATATTCGGCAGTGGAACTTCAGGAAGAGGACATCTAGAGAACTTCGAGAGATTAATAATCGCAGCAAAGAAGCTGCCGCCGTTGAATTACGGTTCGAGCATTGCCGTAGTGTAAACCAAAGCTCTGCTAGAGCTCTTCCGCTAAGGCACACAATACAGTATAGACGAGTAGCGGAGTAAGGCCATAGCGAGCAATCTTAGATTAGCTTAAGCGCCTCTCTGAGGTCCAGCTCTCTCCTCCCAGTGCTTCTTAAGGCTTGCTTGCTGATATTATTTAGAAAGTGTCCCGTGAGAACTTGATGAGAATTTCGTCTTCGGCAGTGTGCACGAATTCTTATGAAAGTTGCCGATGCTGCTGTGTTATTGCAGTGTTAATTCAGCGCTGCCAACAGCAGTATTTCTCCATTAATTTGTTGCCAATCGGAAATTTGAATGTTTTAGCGGCACCCGGCAGTATGCTAGTGAACTTGTTAGAAGCAAGTTGTGGGAGTGCCATTACTCGCTTTATTAGCATAATAGATTTAGTGCCTTTGTGCTATAATGACGAAGAATATGCAATTGCTCTACGACGAGGGCCTGCTGGGAACCCGAATGCGCTACCCGAATGCTATGCAGGGAATGTGATACCGTGCTACACCCCATTACAAAATGGCTTCAATGGGGTTTATTACTCCCTTACAAAAAGGGGTCGAAAATTCCAGCGGTTTTGCTGCAGGTGGGGTCATCCTGAGCAGTTTTCGGAGTCATGCTCCGAGATTTCGGGCAGGGGCCAAGGAAAGGGGGCAGGTATGGGGAAAAAACGTTCTCTTGTGCAATATGCTACAACACGCTCAACCCCATAAAGAAATAATTTCACATAAATTGGGGAGCTTCATATTTAATATGCATGTGACGTTCGTTGTGCTAAAGGTTACAGGTGAAAATGTATATTGGAAATGGGTACCCACAACTAGTCTTATCATACTGGCATTTTATATTATCCAAAATGTAATTATAATTGAAAAGATATGGCTGGCAGTATATCTGTGGCAGCAGGATGTGAAAAATAGATTAGCCGACGGGCAAGTGCATTTGTGTTTAGTGTGTTGGCAAGAAAAACTAGTGTGGTTGAAAAAACAATGTTGGCAGATGTGAAAATCGTCTGCTAGTGACAGCTAGCGCATGCAGCGGAACCTAGTGGCGATTCTGCTAATGGCTGTCGGCGCATGCGCAGCAAGTACCTTATGACTTAGAATTTAGCCGGCAAGTGCTACGGGACACTTTCTAAAGATGAGCCCACTTTTCCTCTACTCTTCTCTATTCCTCTTTATTTATCTAGGTCTAAGGCCCTCGCCCCTCTTATTGCTTTTTTCATCTCTTTTTAAAAACGTCACCTAAAACTTCGCTAGGGCTAGGAGTGGCAAGACTGCGGTGACTGCCAAATCTTCTGTCTCTCCTACCCAGACTAAAACAACGAGGAGCAAAACCCTCCCAAAGCCTTGAACGCCCTCTCCTTCCCGTTTCTTCTCAACCTATACCCCAGTCTCCCTCAAGCCCTTTTACCTATGGCCACAACTTCGCTACGTTCTCCTTCCAGGCCTACTTTACCAATACCTAGCACCTCGGCTAACACTACTGACACAAGACAAGACACACACTCCCCCGTAGAAACCCAGGAAATAGAAAAGAAAACTGACAGCGCCGATATATGTCCGCAAAAGCCAGGCCGTGAAAATCCTTCATATAAATCAGGACATAGACAAGACTTGCACCCTCCAGGTTAATTATGTCATAAACACCGCCCGCAACTCCGGTGACTTTGAACTCAAGACGTTCTCCCTTAGTGATTACCAGATACTGGTAAAACACCTTAAGGATAACAGCATACAGCACTATCTGCTCCCCAACCCGAAGAAAGAAGTGCCCGCTTTGTGATCAAAGCCTTGTACGCTGAGCTCACAGGAGACGAGACTAAAGAAGCCCTGGCACTGTGCAGGTTTCAGGCTATTCGAGCGGTACAGATGAGAAGGCGCACGCGTGATAGGTCACCCCTGCCTATGTTCTTAATTGAACTGCAGGACACCCTTGAAAATAGAAAGATCTTGGATCTTAAGTTTCTGACACACTTCAGAATTCATGTGGAAGAATACGGGTCGGCCACTACTCCAAAACAATGTTTACGGTGCCAGCAATTCTGGAATGTGAAACGAGATTGCAGGTCCCCCACCCCCATCTGCACAAAATATACAGTTCCCCATTACTCAGGCACATGCACTGTCCCACCCTTGGAACGGCTGCGCGTACTTTGTGGCGCTAACGGCCCGTGCAACATGACCGGGTTTTCACCGCTTGGTACGCAGCCTGCAATATGACGGTAAAACGATCTTCCCGTGCACAGCCTCCCAGGACCAAAATACCACAGAGAGAACGCAACGAACCTACTCACAAGTTGCATTTTTAAAATTAGCGTCCTCCAACGTAATGTTATATTGGACGGTGAATGAATGAAATGGGTGAAATGATGCGCGAGGTCCATGGAATTTCAAGTTACCCGACATTCGTCTTCTCGGGATAAGGGAAAACCTCGGAATAAAACCTTACCCGGATAACTTACCCTAAGCGAGATTCGAACTCGCGACCTCTTGAACATGACGCAGACACGCTAACCCTCACGCTACCGAGGCGGGCACCAATGGAGTTGATCACTAGAAATAGTAAGCACCGGTCGCGTTCAGCCCCAATAGACGAACCCTCGATCAGGCTCCTCCCTCCTATGCAGGCCCCCACCATACAAAGTCGCTCCAGCCCCGCAACCAGCAGGATCCCTCCGAGGTTTTGAGCTCACTTAATCAAAGAACTAGGTATGCCAGCACATAAAGTGCCTCTTCACCTTGACCTGCGATTCCTCAGTGGCCACATTACACAATGCAGGACAGACATCATACAGACTGCACACTACATGGCACAACTGGTATACAGCCTTCGCCAATACGGTCATGGGTAATTCCGAGACAATTAGAATTATCGCATGGAACTGCAACGGCATTCGAAAAAGTACTTGCACATTTTCTCCAAACCCACTCGGTACAAATTGCGTTACCGAAACGCATCTCAAGCAAAACCACCGTTTCTCCCTTCCCGGATACCAAGTTTCTAGAAACGACTCAGCCCACAGAGGAGGCGGCGGCACGGCCGTAGTAATTCAGACAAACATTAATCACTATACAATTGACTCTCCAAACTTAAATCGCGCAGAAACCACGGCTATAAAGCTCAACATCCACAACACGGATATAGCTATAGCCGCTGTCTACAATTCTCCGGGGGATATAGACACAGACGATGTAAGTAAAACCATGAACCCAGGACCCAGAGTACTTGCTACAGGAGATTATAACTGCAAACACTACCTCTGGAACTGCGTGAATCCTAACCCACAAGGGACAAAATTGCTAAACTTTATAAACAACACCAAATTTCTCATCGCAGGCCCGGATGAACCAACGTTCACTCCACACACACCGGACGTCCTATACATTGCCTTGCTAAACAATATACCGTATAACAACGACTTTAAACTCCTTCAGGAGCTCACATCGGACCACTTGCCGGTGTTGATTTCAATCGATACTCTAAAGCTACTATCCAAATCCAAAAAACAATGGAAGAACACGATGAATCAGAAATAGTTAAAATTGAAGTATGGAAAAGTAACTATCACACTGAAACCAGCTACTTTAACTTATAACTATAACCAAGTAGACTGGAAAACATTCAGAGATACAGTAGACCAGTACGTGTCAGAGCTGCAAGTAATTTCCGCAGTAGAGCAGGACGAGGCAATAATGAAACTAGAAGCGGTAATAAAGATAACCACCACGGTCTGTGTACCCTTAAGGCAGCAGGTTAGAAATGCTAGATTTCCCCACGATGTAAAAATACTGCAACAGGCTCGAAACAAGGCCAGACATAAATGGTAGAAAACGAGAAACGTATTCCACCTGAGTAATACAAAGCCAGGGATTTAGCTAAGAACACCATAGAACGTTTATTCGAAACCAATAGAACGACACATTGGAAAACTAAATCCCCAACAAAATGCAACATGGCGAATAGCCAAATGCCTTACGCCAACACGCACGAATATCCTTCCCCTTCCATACAACAATACAATAGCCGAAACTCTCCAGGTAAAGGCCGAAGCTTTTGCGGTCACCCTAGGATATGTGTTCTCTCCCAACCCGGTAGTCGGTCTGAAAGACTTCACACGAGAGGTCGAAGATGAAGCCGAAAATGTAGGCCAAGCACTGACACAACAAACTGCGAAATACAAACCCAGGCGAAATCGGATGGATCATTAGGCACCTGCCTACCAGAAAAGCGATTGGACTAGACCCCCCCCCCAAAAAAAAAAAATCCGAATGTGGTACTAAAGAATCTCCCACACAGAGCTCTCAAGCTCTTAGGGCCATATTTAATTACACGCTACAAAATGGCAAATTTCCCTCAAGCTGGAAAGAAGGCAAAATTCTTCTATTCCCTAAAGCGAACAAAACTCTGGTACTACCAATCAATTATGGGCCAATTAGCCCGCTGAACATAATAAACAAAGTGCTAGAACAAGTAATACTTCAAAGAATCAACAAACATATATATCACAACATACTGATACGGAACAGTTCTGGTTCAGAGCATAACACTCAACTACACATCAACTTTTGCGAATGACTGAGCAGATAACCAATGGCTATAACACTAATA
Organism: Tenodera sinensis; assembly: GCA_030765045.1. Lineage (NCBI taxonomy): Eukaryota > Metazoa > Arthropoda > Insecta > Mantodea > Mantidae > Tenodera > Tenodera sinensis. Next base: position 52,656,328 of record CM060974.1, on the reverse strand, counting down.
AATCAACAGGCACCCTATATTTGAACATTGAACGCGTCTTCGATAAACTCTGGCACGCAGGACTAATTAGGAAACTAAAAGAACACTCGTTCCCTGATACTGCCATAGCTCTAAATAGGGATTACCTCTCCGATCGGCGTTTTCGCACCGCGGTAGAGGAAGCAGTATTGAGCGTGAAACAAATTAGAGCTGTGTCACACAAGGAAGTTTGTTGGCGCCGACACTATTTAACTTATACATAAATGACATGCCCAACTTAATAACAACGGACAAATACATTTATGCAGGCGATACTGCATTAGTAACACAGTCCTCTCAACCATGTATTATTCACCAATGGCTCCAAAATGCCCTAGATACGCTTGCGCCCTGGTTCTCCAAATGGAAAATAAAAGTAACGCAAGAAAAACTCAAGCAATAATTTACACAGAAAGACTCTTGCATAGGAAAAATCAGCGTGTCCTTAGCCGTTAACGTACCAAGGCGAAGGTATCGACTGGAAATAGTAGTAGACCATGACCTCACTTGGAGTAAACACATCTCCAAGATCAGAGCCAAGGCAAACGCTCAGCTACACAAACTCTACCCAATGATCAGTACAAACAGCCAACTTAAAATAAATATAAATACTCTATATAAAACACGCCCATGACCAATAATCATATACGCCACGCCGGCATGGAGATATGCTGCTAAAAGTCGCTTACACAAACTGCAAAACATTCCAAAACAGAATAATAGCGAAACCAACCACCGGTAGCACCGGCCCATCTCGTGCACAAAGAGCTAAAAATGCACACTATCGTTCATAACAAGCCTATGCTTTAAGGTATACAAGCGTAAAGAAAAGAAAAGAGAGAAAAAAAAAAAAAAAAAAAAACGCCCGCCTCGGTAGCGTCATGGTTTGCCTGTGTGCCTCACCTTCAAGAGGTCACGAGTTCGAATCTCGCTTAGGTTAAGTTATCCGGTTAAGTTTTTTTTCGAGGTTTTCCCTTACCCTAAGACGAATGTCGGGTAACTTAAAGCTCCATGGACCTCGGGCTCATTTGAGCACCATTTCACCCATTTCAGTCATTCACCGTCCGATATGACATCACGTTGGAGGACGTTAATTAAAAAAAAAGTAAACACAAAAACGGTAGTGCCCTAATCCGACGATTAGGCAATTCCGAAACAAATCACGACAAGCACCAAAGACCGCTCTCATTCGACAGGTCCTTCGGCCTGAGGATACGGAATTCGACATACAGAAATACCTCCAAACACTAATAAGACTTCCATAGAAGCAACAGCAATACCCATGACTTGCGGCACGACTTGACGTTGGCAGTGTACCAGTCCTTGCACCTAGTCAAGGCTACCCAGGGGGATGCAACCTCCAGGTTAATTTGACATTGGCAAAGAATAACTGGACATGATTTATAAATGAAATTAGATTAGATATAAGTTCAAATGAAATTCAAGTAAAACTTAAGCATTAAAGTAATAGGACGCACCTATAGCGCAGACAATACTAAAAACTAAATTTAGAATTAGAATACTATTGACTGACGCAGTATTTGTGAAAATAAAGACAAATCTACTTGTAAACTACAGCCTACTTAGACTAACGCATTCACATGCGGATATTATTACCACTCAATAAGACGTCCTCCCCTACGGAGGACAGGAATATACACAAAAAACTGACCACTAACAATAAGTTTCCAAGTTAATTATGACTATGTCCTCTTTATGTTTCAGGACGCAACAAGTATATTACGACGGCGTTTTCAACCGGAAACGAATCTAAATCCTTAGCCAAATCCCCACCATGAATTCTCCAGGGCGAGGACAGGGCCTCGCCCATGTTTATGTCCTGTCTCCTAATTTTACCCGGCTACAGCCAACACGTGTTTTCCTATGAATCCGCAGGTGCGATTCGCGGCACTGCCGGATATCCTTCCTTGAATTCTCTCCGGTGGAGGTTTTTTAGTGGGTAGTACCTTCGTGTGAAGCTCACAGTCGCCACTGTGCCTCCCAGTACAGTGCAACTCCATAAATGGGTTTTCCCTCCACTTGAAATAAAAGCCCACACCTCAGACGCTACGTAAACCCCTCCGAGGAGACTACGACCGCGCCACTGAAGATGTCCGCCGCAGCTGTGGACGAAACGTCTGGGTACTTAAACTCCAGCAGACCACGGCATATCAGCCTGGAAATAACTCCTAGTTATATTCACTCCGGCCGTGAAGGACTACGCTCGCTCGAAATTGAGATAATTAGAGCACAAGTTTTTCCAGCAAGGAAGAGGCACAGGAGTTTCTTAAAAATCTTTGTGTCAATCTTTCAAGGATCCTGAAGTTACACACTAAGTTTGAAATTTATCTGAATTTCATTTTTGAATTGCACTTGTACAGCATTTGTGTCAGTGTAAATTTTCACTACAACCTTCTCCTGCTCTGCCTGGTAATGAAGAATAAGTAAACACTAGATGCAATAATATTAACCGGGCTTGTGGGCCGTGGTCTATTGGGTTCCTTCTTCTTCCCAAACGTTTCGTCTGCGACTACGGCAGACATCTTCAGTGGCGGCGAGGTCGAAGTTTCCTAGTGGAGATCTCAGCACTGACTGTGCTGAGGTGCGGTATTTATGTCGGCTGCTGGAGGGGAAGTACGATGTGATAGGTCCGGATGGCCAGTGGGCTGGACTTGTACCAGTGGAGTACTACAAGGAGCTGGCGTCTGATTGGCTGGAGAGGGGTTCTGGATTTTTGTTTTTGTTAACGCTGTTTGCCATATTCTGTTGAGTTTAAGTCCTTCTTCTTTGCGATTGATATTATTTTTGTGCTTGTGTATTTCAATGGCTTCACGGAATAAGCGAGAATAGTAGTGGGATGTAGATGCCAGAATATCTGTGTTACCATATTGGATGATGTGTTCCCCTTCTTCGAGTATGGCATGTTCAGCAATTGCTGATTTTTCAGTTTGACCCAAGCGACAATTTCTTCTGTGTTCTTCAATGCGGGTTTTTATACTACGTTGTGTGGTTCCGATGTACACCTTGCCTCACGAACAAGGTATTCTATATACTCCTGCGGTGGATAGAGGATCCCTGGGGTCTTTGGCGGAACGGAGCATGTTACAAATCTGTTTAGTGGGCTTGTAGACGGTGTCAATGTTGTGGCGTTTAAGTAGTTTGCCTATGCGGTCTGTGACTGATCTGATGTACGGTAAAAAGGCCTTGCCCTTCCTATTGTCTGCGGCTGTTTCTGTGATGTTGGGACCTTTACTAGGATGTAATGCTCTCTTAATTTCTCGTATTGCGTAGCCATTAGAGTGGAGCGCTGACTCTAAGTGTTGAAATTCCTGGTGTAGAATTGGCTACGCAATACGAGAAATTAAGAGAGCATTACATCCTAGTAAAGGTCCCAACATCACAGAAACAGCCGCAAACAATAGGAAGGGCAAGGCCTTTTTACCGTACATCAGATCAGTCACAGACCGCATAGGCAAACTACTTAAACGCCACAACATTGACACCGTCTACAAGCCCACTAAACAGATTTGTAACATGCTCCGTTCCGCCAAAGACCCCAGGGATCCTCTATCCACCGCAGGAGTATATAGAATACCTTGTTCGTGTGGCAAGGTGTACATCGGAACCACACAACGTAGTATAAAAACCCGCATTGAAGAACACAGAAGAAATTGTCGCTTGGGTCAAACTGAAAAATCAGCAATTGCTGAACATGCCATACTCGAAGAAGGGGAACACATCATCCAATATGGTAACACAGATATTCTGGCATCTACATCCCACTACTATTCTCGCTTATTCCGTGAAGCCATTGAAATACACAAGCACAAAAATAATATCAATCGCAAAGAAGAAGGACTTAAACTCAACAGAATATGGCAAACAGCGTTAACAAAAACAAAAATCCAGAACCCCTCTCCAGCCAATCAGACGCCAGCTCCTTGTAGTACTCCACTGGTACAAGTCCAGCCCACTGGCCACCCGGACCTATCACATCGTACTTCCCCTCCAGCAGCCGACATAAATACCGCACCTCTGGTGGTGACCAGCACACCAAGAGCCCAGTGACACTCTAGAGACAGGGTTCATGCCCAGAGGCAGACACAGAAGTTAGGTGATTCGATGATAGAGTAGTCACGCAGCCGTTGTGAGAAGAGGATCGTTTGTTGGTGCGCGCGAGAAACGGTTTGGCGGGATCATTGTCAACTGTCATAATTTTGGCGGGAAGATATTCCCGGGAGGATTGAAAGTGTAGTGTACAGACGTGTATATAGTGGTTTATTTTGTGTAACTATTTTTATGGAGTGTACATATCAATTCTTTCAAGTGAAGTCTAAACAGTGTTGTACATATGACTAAACAGTGTATATAATCTTCGTGTTTTCCTGTGTATATTATCTAACCAGTACTTAATTTATGGTTAGTGACAGTGAAAGTGTTTGTGATATCCTTAGTGACAGGTATAGCGTGGGGTGCGCCTGGCGTTCCCCCGCGCGCAAGACAGTGAAAGAATGGCAGCAGCGGCAAAACATGTTGCCGAGCCGAGCACCAGCGGCAAACTGGCCGACAGCCGCGCGCCAGCGCCTATATTTACAGACACCACCACAGCCGCAGCAGTACAGATCCAGCCCTCCCCACCCACATTGGCGGACGAGATGGAACACGAAGCACGCATACTGGAGGAAGAGCAGAAGGCAAGATCCCTTGCAAAACTAAAAAAGGAAGTGGAAGAGATTCAAGCAGAAATAACCTACTATACCGGAATACTATCAAATCTGGACGCAGACTCCATGAACTTTGGCAAATTCTCTCAGGACCTCGCGTACTGCTACAAGGAGTACGCCATAAAGAAGCGCGAACTGGTGAAACAGAGCGAGGGGTGGAAGATAGCGGCACCCAAGAAGAAAAGAACAAGAGACAGCGGCAGCGACTCTGATGGCGAACGCCCCCAGTCTTCTAATAACAAGAGGCAGTCACGACAATCCACACCGCCCCACCCCCTCGCTCTACGCAACTCGTTCACACCACTGGAGGTAGCAGAACGCGAGGAGTCGGACTTCCCAGCACTTCCCCCACCCAAACAGAATCCCATCACACAGTCCCACAAACCAAAGATCCCACCACACCAGAAGACCCCAACAAAAACCCGCCCCTCTTCTCTCCCCCCTAAGCCAGTCCCCTCCACCTCAACAGCCACAACTACACCCCCGACGACCTCTACAGAAGAAAATCAAAAGCCACCAAGGATTATCATACCGGACACAAAGCAGGCAGTAAAGGTACTACAACTACTAAGAAATAAACTCAACAATGGCTCATACAAAATACAAACAACAAGGGATTGCCTGAAACTCTTCCTTCAGAGGAAACAAGACGCCGTCCCTACAATGCAGCTCCTGACGAACGCCGGTGTCGAATGCTACAGCTTTACACCCAGAAGCGACCAGCCCCTGCGTTTCGTGATCAAACGCCTGCCTGCAGATCTGCAGGTGGATTACATAAAGGAGGACCTGGAGCAGAAGGGATACACCGGCGTTCAGGTGCGACAAATGGTGTCCCGCGGTAGGCCTCTTTCGAATTACCAGGTAAGCGTAAATAGAACTACCGATAATCAGAAGCTCATACAGGAAAGAGAAGTGTGCCATATGATGGTCACCGTGGAGGTCTTAAAAACCTTCCAAAACATCACGCAGTGTTTTAACTGCCAACAATTAGGCCACACCTTCAAAAATTGTCACATGACCTCCCGGTGTGTTCTTTGCGGTGGCCTCCACCGCCTAGCTGACTGCCCGAAGAAGGCCAAGGAGGACGCTGTACCCCACTGTGCGAACTGTGGGGAAGCGCATCCTGCCAGCTACAGGGGTTGCGAGACATTTAAGATGGAACGCCACCGCCGTCAACTGGCCGCCGCTGCCAGGAACTCTCCTGGTACTCAACCAGGGCCACGCCCCATCCGCCACCCGGCCCTGGTCCAAAACGGCACCTCTTTTGCAGGAGCCGCCGGAGGGCAAAATGCTCCCGAGCAACCACCAAATGGTCCCCCTCCACAACCCCAGCCCTCAGAGGCACCCACCAGTGACCTGGGAGGTTTGAAAGAAATTTTCAGCCTCTTCAAGGATTTAAACCTCCCAGTTCTACTACCAAAGTTGCGGCCCATAATCGCAAGATTAAAAAGCTGCAACGATACCATGGAGAAGCTAGAAGCCATCATATGCTTGGTAACCACTCTCTTCGAGTAAATGGCAACTTCAAGGGGAGGCATAACTTTAACTCGCGCACTCCTGTGGAATGCAGATGGCATCCACAGGAAGCAACACGAACTTGAAAACTACCTGCGGCGTAACAAAATTGATGTCGCATTCATTTGCGAAACAAAATTACAGCACGAGCACACTTTTAAGCTCCAGGGGTACCAAATCTTTCGGAATGACAGAACTGGCAGACAGGGGGGAGGGACTGCTATTTTGCTCAGAAACACTGTTGCTCATGCTTCTGTTACGCTACCTGCAATGGCAGCGTTAGAGTGCACAGCACTTAAAACCCGTGTAAATAATCAAACGGTGATGCTGGTAGCGCTCTATCGGCCCCCCAACTCCTTAAATTTCATACATGACCTCGAACAAATCCTCGCTTTAGAGGAGCACGTTATAATTGCAGGAGATTTCAACGCTCGGCACCCCTGGTGGTTTTCACGCCGGGCAAACGCGGCTGGAAATCTCCTGGTTGAACTTATAACAGATAATGACGACTTAGAGGTACACCTTCCCCCAGATCCCACATTTTGGCACAGATCGGGGCACTTTGACCCCGAAATTTTGGACTTCGTACTAACAAAAAATGCGACACCTTTAATTAACTTTACAGTGTATCACAGCCTGGACTCTGACCACCTTCCCGTGCATTTCGATATACAGGGTGGCATTCCGGCCGGTGCCTCTGGGCCTCGAAGGAGGGCTGAGACCGACTGGAATAAGTTCACCATGGAAATGCACGGAATGGCGCAACCCAGGCTGTCATACTATAGCGAGGCAGACATAGATGTCGCCATTGAAACCTTCACTGCCTCGCTACACACGGCCAAGAGAAGCGCTACCACTTACACCACAAGACCACCCGGTTTTTGCACGTACCCCGAGGTAGAGCAACTCATTGCGCGGAGACGACGCTTGACAAGACTGTGGCGGTACACCCGTCAGCCTGAATATAAAGTGCTAGCAAAATGGCTACGCAACATCATTCGGCATCAAATTAAAATTAACAAAACTGAACAGTGGGAAAACAAAATGCTGAGTACCACCCATTCGGACTCTTCCTTGTGGAAATTATTAAAGGCATTTAAAGTCTCCACGAACGTCAACTCCGCAACTGAGGCGCTGCACACTCATGGCGGCCTGCACTTCTCCGAAGAGGAGAAAGCCGAGGTCTTCGCTGACTGTCTTGAAGATAGATTCAGCGAAAACCCAGTTACCAACCGAGATATAGAACGGGAGGTACAGACATGGGTACAAACCTGGGTGGCGCAGAAGCAAGAGCAACAACTACCCATCATAACACCGCAGGAAGTTTACAAGCTCATTAGGAAATTACCTAATGGGAAAGCTGCCGGCCCAGACAAAGTGACTAATGAGGAACTTAAGCATCTCCCGAGAAAAGCCCTGGTGCAACTGACTAAAATTTTTAACGCCTGTCTGCAGCAAGGCTATTTCCCCTCTACCTGGAAACGAGCCAAGATAATTATGCTCCCAAAGCAAGGGAAAAGCACCAGGCAACCGCAAAACTACCGCCCCATTAGTCTTTTGTCTACTATTGGTAAACTGCTCGAAAAATGTATCCTTTCTCGACTTCAAAAACAAGTCTCGGCAACACATGAACTCTCAAATTCACAGTTTGGCTTTAGAAAAGGACATTCCACTGAACTACAGCTCCTCAGACTAACTGATGACGTAACAGAGCAATTTAACAATGGGGCTTCAACGTTGGCGCTATTTCTGGACGTAGAAGCCGCATTCGACCGGTGCTGGCACAATGGCCTTATTTACAAACTGCACCACAATTTCCCGGCTCTTCAAAATTATCTATATTTGCTGCACAATTTTTTAGAAAAACGGAAATTTTACGTCCAAGTGGGCCGCTCCTCCTCACGGGAGAGAGTGATGCGGGCTGGCGTCCCACAAGGGGCAATTATGTCCCCCTTTTTGTACATATTATTCACCAATGATTTCCCAGTGGACGCCAGATGTAAGGTCGCCATGTACGCCGACGACACTGCAATATACAACCACCATAGAAATCCCCGTTTCGGCCTTGCAGAAATGCAACGTTATGTTAACAACTTCCTCTCATGGCAACATGACTGGAAAATCAAAATTAATCGCAACAAATGCCAGCTGATTCATTTCTCTAAGCGGCATCACACTTTGGCAATGGACCTAACGGTCGGTGGTCAGGTATTGCATTGCCGTCGGCAAGTTAAATACTTAGGGGTTACCTTGGACCGCACAATGTGCTGGTCCACCCACATAAAAAATAGCGTCAACAAAGGCAGACAGCGGCTAAAGTTATGCGCCCCCATCTTCCGCAGCAAACAGCTGCAACTGAAGTCCAAACTCGTCCTGTATAAAGCTTTTATTTTATCGGTAGTTCTATACGCGTGTGTGGCCTGGGCAAATGCCTCAAAAACCGCCCTGAAGACCATCCAAACCCTCCAAAACCTCTCCCTCCGAAAAATCCTCTCTGCTCCCATCCTAACCACTAATCAAACCCTTCACCAAGAAACCCAGACCCCATCCATACCCGAGGCAATTACAAAAAGAGCCACTGCCGCGTGGGCGCGCATCAGAAACCACGACAATTATGTCATTGCCAATATCGGCAAAGGTGAGCCGAAGCATCGGAAGCATGCTCGTATTAAAATGTTTTAAACGTCACTCGGCTCACCGACTGATGCGCGTCCACGCAAACACGGCCCTAGGCCGCACACACGCTACCTTAGAGGCCTGCACCCCAGGAGCTGCACCCTGCCCCGCCCAGGATAACCGCGGAGTGTACATAGTGTATATATAGTGTATATAGTTAACGTGTGTATATAGTCCTTTGTTATAATGCTGGGACGCATAGTTACGTGTGCCCAGCAAACATGTGCGAGCGGGACGCTCACTTGAAGTGCCCAGTGCGCGTGCGTGTATGTATATGTGTGTGCGTGCATGAGGGCATATCACATGATATGCCAGAGTGAATGAGAGAATGCATGTGTGTAAAAAAAATATGTATATAGCAAGAAAAAAGCGAAAAAAGACAAAAACAAAATATAAACACATACCCAAGAACTATACACAAGAGAACTGTTCTCGGTGGCCCAAAAGAGGGTCACTGTATGGGTTTTCTTAAAACCCAATGCATATTTGTTGTAAATATCAAAAAAATTGTAATCCAATGATAAATTAAGTCTGTACGCTGGGCCCCATGTACCAGCACCAGACAAAATTCTTTTAATAAAATAATCTGAATCTGACCAGCACAGTCGGTGCTGAGATCTCCACTAGGAAACTTCGACCTCGCCGCCACTGAAGATGTCTGCCGTAGTCGCAGACGAAACGTTTGGGAAGAAGAAGGAACCCAATAGACCACGGCCCACAAGCCCAGTTAATATTATTGCATCTAGTATTGACACCGGCCGTGAAAGCCTTAGAACTTTAATAAGTAAACAGTTTAACCTATCAGTTAATACCTACAAGATAAAGCAAGATGGTTGACTGTATACATGAAAGGATTTGGTTATTCTATCAAAACAATGATACGTCAGATGTCATTCAATGCAAACAAACCACTCTACTCCTTTTACTTCCCAGCATGTACATGAAATAATGGTAGAGGTATTACAAAAGGGGGCAGAAACAGAAGAAAGAGTCAAAATATCAGGCAGGCTTCAGGTAGGAGAGAACAACTGACAGTTGTGATTCAGATAAAAGTGGATAAATGTTATGCTAAAAGGGAGCAAGGTTACATTTGTTTTTCACAGATTTCTAGAAAGTCTTTTATAGTATGAATAGGGAAGCTTCAACGTTGAGATTATATGGGGAAAAAGTAGACTAAGGATTCATACACATGGTTAAAGGAATTTATGAAGGCATAAAATTTAGTTACGTATTAAAAGAAAGGCAGAGGGTATCATTTACTTGAACATATTTACAGGTGACACTTTAGAAAATGGCAATGAAAATAATATGCATTGATTCATTGTAATGCTCAAAGAAACACCTGGTTTACTATATACATATGACTTAGTGGTAAGGAAAAAATAGTAATAGGTTTATAAAAAGCGATCAAGAGCATACATTTTGCACAGCATGGTGATATTGAAAAAATGAAAATTAGGAAATATGAGCAATGGCATTTAAATGATAAGAGATTAGAGGTACTGAGAGAGTTTAATTACTTTGGAGTACAGTTGAGGAGCATTAGTGTATGGGTAGCATACTGTATTCTCTTTATGTTAATCGACACAAATCTTAGATGGTTTCTTTACATGGTTTGTTGTAGGTAAAAGTAGACAATAGGATGCTAAAATTATATTAAAATCTTGAAAAGTGACTTGTGATATGGTGCAATTGTGATAGTCTTCACATATCACAAGAACTAAAAATTCAAAATGAGTAGTAAACAATATGAAGAGCATCATTTCAAGATGTATTAAGTGTAGTCTTGGTCAAAATTGAGTAAAACATGATTTCCCCCTATTTCTTGTACACTCTTTAATGTTATCAACTTGAATTGGAACATTTCATATTATATGCCTTGTTATGTCACTGTTGAAACAGACACATTGAATTAAGTCACATAATGTGCACCTGAAAGATCAGTTCAAAACGTATTATGTATAACTTTTATGTTGTTAAGTTTAGCACACTGCATTAAACTTGTGGTTTTGCTGAATGCTGTGCTGGTGCATCCGTAAGCTTAGAAGTTATTGGCTCCAAAAAAAGGCAGCAATCCACCTCAGAAATAGTACTGTAGTTCCTTCTGTGAGAGTGCATTCTTGTTTACCTGCAGATTGCTTTTTTGGGGTTGTAGAGAAGACTCTCTGTTAGCGCTTCCAAATCCTCACTCCTGATGAATGCAGAGAATTTTACAAGTCTACGGGAAAAGTAAGATTATTTGGAAATGATTCGGTCATCAGAGATTACAAAATACTCTCAAAACAATTTAGGAAATTGGATGGAATAAAGGATATGAAGAGGGCAATGTTGAAGAAAAGTATGGTAAATGGGAAGCCCCTCATAGGTAAAGATGGAGCCAATGTATATACAAAGAGCCATCTAAGAATTTCACATTACTGAAATGAGGAACAAACATGGATCAGGTGTTTGAACCTCTTGTCGTTTACAAAATAAGTCTTATCAGATGCAAAGAAGACAGACATAGATTATCTTCTGAAAGCAAAATTTGGTGATAACTGAGAGAAGTTGATAGGCTACAGATGTATAAAGTAGTGCTAAATTTCATTGCAGCACTGATAAATGTGATCCTGAAGATTGTGACTGCACGAAGAAGCGGGCCTATGTAGAGTTGTTACTCAGCTGTTGCAAAATTCAAGGTTTTGCTCCTATGTATGTGCAAACAGCAGCATTTTTAAGCTCAAAATGTGTATAAAGATTATGTTCAGTGATAAATAATATCAGTGTTATTCATACTACTTGCAGTAGAATAACAAAATCACATGGTTGTTGGAGGACATGCTTTAGCCCTGCAATATAATGATTCCATGGTATATCGAAATGTGAGCTTAGAAGGGACAAAAATTGATTTCTGAGGAACATTTGTGCAATAATAAATAAAAATACATTGTAAAGTATGTAATAAATGGTAAAGTACACCACTTTCAAATGCAATTACACACCCATTATGCTAGAGGTGTATTCCAGTCCTGCAACCGATCTTAATTTATACAGTATACAATTACAATGTATCATTTTGCATTGTCTTAAAGAAATCAGTAAGTTTTGTTTGGCAGCATAATTCAGGTTTTTTTCTCTGCATATTGTTTGATTGTAGCAAGATGGAAATATATACTACTCCCCCATACACAGAATCATCCTGTTTTTGGTACTTATCACTTCACTAACATGTGGAATATCTTCTTCAGTGTGCGTGTCTCATTACTTTGGGAAATTCTTGCAATGCAGTGGTCAAGGTCCACGCTAGGGGTAGCAAAAAGTATGTTCCAGTTCTGCTCTTCGAAGGAAATTTTAAACTCAGCTTTTAAAAATAAAAAGTAAAAAAATAAGGGAAACATACAGTATATTTTCAGGGATATACTTTCCCCTGTGTTAAATCCAAATCTGTGGTATTTCGGACAGCACTATTTGGGCTTCTACTGCATTTTTCTATATACTCTGTATGTATATTTGTAATTATGAATTAGGAATATAAATTTATTTTAAACTGCAGCAATATTTCTTTAGTATGATATTAATGTTTGATCTCCTCTCTAGTTTTTGCTGACTTAACAGTTCAAAACATATTACACTTAGTAGATCAGTTCAAAACATACTAAGTGACAACTTTAAATTAAAATAAATGGCTAGCCAATAAAAATCCAATTTTAGTTTTTAAGAATTCTTAAACATTATCCCACTACCTAACATATGACATCCAAATTTTAAAGATAGGCTTTTTGGTTTGGAAGTGAATAGTTTTTTCTTCATTTGTGAAAAATTTTCTTTCGTGCATTTAATACATTTTGAAATGATGCTCCTCATATATTGATCAAAATTACAAGGAGAATTGACCTAAATTGTGTTTTGAATTTGTGGTACAGCACACTTGCATCTAAATTTTACAATGTACATGTACCTCCAAAATATCTGTGGACTCAATCACACAACAAATCCCAATATGTTGTTGGTGCATTGATTATTATATTGCCATTTCTGTCAGTTCAAGAGCACAAGACATCTGCTGCAATATAAAGATGATGGTTATATAAAAATTAAAAGTAAATGTAACCAAGAAGCTGAAGATTTGTAATTAAGAGTCAATTCTTACCTTGAAGATTTTACTGGAGGGAAGCCCCCTTCCTGTAACAGAATAATTGAAATGTACAGTTTCACAAAATCATTTATATAGCATTTGTTAAAGGTACAGCATGACAAAGAATCTGAGGTGGTGGCTGGTGGAGTAACAATGCAGAATATGGCAAAAATATATAGAAAATTAGGAGCAATTGGTTGGAGAGTATGCTCAAATCATCCAGAAACCTATGCAACAAAAGGGGAACTAAAGTGCTTTTTTTGAGAATTAAAGGAAAAGTCAGCAACAGGAAGAGCAGTTAAAAGTGGGTGAAGATGAGTCAGAAGTAGTAGGGATGCGTGCGGGGACAAATGACATAAATTCCACACTCAGATCTAAGATGATACAATGTCAGTGTTAGGAAAAATAGAAAGTGTATATGGTTAACTTAACTAGCTATATACTGTAAGGAAATGTTGGATAGTTAATGGCAATTTTTGACTGCAAAATAAACATTTTGCTAGGGACAGAGTGCATTTAAATTGCAGAAGTTAATAAACATTTCACTACCATGTGAGCCCATCTGCTTACAGCCACAGGGAAATTAATAAAAGGAAAGGTGAATGGAAAAGTAAAAAACAACTTCCACAACAGATATAATTTGTGTTAATAGAAAGGAAGTCGGCTTTAAACAATTGTAAAAACTACAAAAAAAAGTTTATTTGGACATAAATTGTGGTTTAGCAAGATCTGCATTTTTTGCATAGTACGATTTGATCTATCTCTTACAGTTTTTCCCTTGCCATAAATTATCTTAACATAAGGAACTTTAATGAAAATTGTTAGAGCCATTTTGGGCAAAATTACAATTTTTGAAAAAGTTTCCATGTGAAGGGTAGTCTAAAGCGGAGGAAGCTTCTTTGAAATCTTTGTGTCACAATCTTAAAAGATATTAAACTTAAATATCAACTTTGGTTTTTAAACCACTTCATTGTTAAGTTAAGCTGTTCACAGACAGAAACACGGACATACACCTATGGATGCACATCTTTTTCTAAGAATGCTGTATTTTATTCAGGAGGTGTCAAAACATATGTTTCTGGGTGAAATCTCCACATTGAAATTTTGGGTCAAATACAATAATTCCCCTACTTTATGTAATAGAGAAAGTAAAATAGTTCTGTGCATATACAAGTCTCCAGATGGTAAACTTGACATCTTAGCTAAACTGGATGCAGTTCTATCTCGCCCATCATGAAAATATGAAACACTTATCATATGTGAACACTGGAACATAGATTTCTTATAAAATAACAATGAAGTAAAGGATTGTTATCCTTCTATAACCTAGTAAACACTATAGAGTTCTGAACAAGAATAACACAGCTCAAAAACCTGTTGCATAATATATTGATTAAAAACAAAGTGTATATCCAAAACCAGCATTAGCTGAAAATGAGGGGATATCTGGCCATCCATCATCCATTAAAAAGATGCCAAAAGCATAAAGGCAAACAAAGGAAACTACAGACCTATAAGTGCACTATCAGTTTTCTGATAATTTTTGAACAGTTGTTGTTGTAGTGTTTAACGCCCGCTTTTAATACTACGGCACCGCAGGCGGTGACACTGATGATACATGAAGATGGAGCACTGGTGGAATGAGATGGCGGGGGAAACCGGAGTACCCGGAGAAAACCCGCCCTGACGCCGTTTCGTCCACCACGAATACCACATGCGGGTCCCTGGGATCGAACCCGGGCCGCCTAGGTGGTAGGCGAGCGCGCTAACCGCTCGGCCACGGCACCGCCTAATTTTTTAACAGTTAGTGTATAACACATTAATACCCTTTTTATAAGAACATTACATTCTCTCAGCTACCTAATATGATTAAACAGCCATAGCTAAATTATTAAAGGAGATTCAACAAGCAATTGATGAAAGCACACCAACAGTAGGATTTTGTTAAAAGTCCTAATACACTTATATGTCTAATTAATATGGATTAAAATTTTGTAGAGAAAAATGTAATAAGGTATTCCAAATTCAAAAGAGGGTAATAAGGATTATAAGTGGAATAGGTAGCTCCGAATAATCTTGTTTACCTGATTACCCTTCCCTTGTATAGCACTTACAGCCCCTAGGACTTACAAGACAGGGCCTATGGTCAGATGCCTATCAGGGACCAGAGGAACCTATGGATAGGACAAAGTGAAGACCTGGAAGCGGGTGCTCTGCCAAGCACTAGGTATGAGAGTGAAGAAAAGGATATATGAAATGCAGGCAAAATCGATGAATGGAAAGGTGGCAATGGAGCAACTGATGGAATGAGTGGTGGGGGAAACTGAAGAACCTGGACAAAACCCATCCAGAAGCCGCTTCGTCCACGAAACATTTGGGTCCCTGGGATTGAATGCAGGCCACCTAGGTCACAGGCAAAAAACGGTCTAACCAGCTGGCCAAGGTGCCGCCAAGCTCAATCTTATACGCCACACTTCAGAAAACGCAGTAGGGTACCATTAGCCTATCTATTTATAACAGAAGTATTAGACCATATCAAATATTGATGTTCAGCATTAACACATGATCAGTCAAATATTTATAAAAATTAAGGCAGAAATACTTGAGATGCATGCGGATAGAGCTGCAACACAGAGGAAAGTAACAAACTGGCTTAATCTATGTCAGGCTTCTGCAACTCGTGCATTTCAATGTATGTGCACCTTCAGAGTGAAGCTGTTACGTCACACATATCAAGTCAGTGCTGTATAAAATGAGATTCATACAGAATGCCAAACCAAGTAAATCTGTTAAATGGTAAAGGTCTTCAACTCTAATGTTCAATCTCAATTTGGAGGACAACTTTCTTTTTGGAGAGATAAATAATGTGGCAAAATGCTTAGTCTGTCACAAGGTACTCAATACAAAACTTGTAGTTACAAAATTTAATCTTAAATAACATTATTCCTATCATTAACATAGGAATATCATAAGTACGAGACCGAAAGTAAGGAAATTGTGGACCATCTGAACAAGTCCTTAACACATGTATACTCTGTTCATCAAGAGATTACAGGAGATACAAACAAAGCACCGGTGTGTATCACTCCGCGGCCACGTGCTTCCACAATGACGCAACACGGTTACCTACCGCTACGCGTAGGTATAATATGCATTTTACACTACTAAAAGGATATATTTACTTGATCCAAATAACATATAGCACATGGAAATTAACTGCTACTTACGTATTCTCTGTCCACAATAACACTTTTTCATTTCCTGCTCACAATCTCGAAACCAATCTCCAGAAGCAGCTTGTGGAGGGAAGTTCGTTTTAAATCTGGAAGATCGGGATCAGAGTTAACTGCCAACAGCACTTTGTTTAAGGTGGAGGTTTATTGTTAACAAAGAACTGGTGAACTTTTCGACGGATTGCAGATCTCACAAATTCGTCGCAAACTACATCCACCATTTATCTGGCATGTGGTCGTTTTTTACCGGTATCTTCACCAACTGACGATTTTTCATTGCGTGTACTGTAAATACTTGCAACTGACACACTGGTAAACTCGGATGTTAATTTCATCACATCTTCGATTGCAAGTTTGGGATATTTCTCGCAGAACTTGTTAAATACATTCAATATTGTTGTCTTTTAACCACTTCAAAACGGTTTTCCGCGCTTATGTTTTACAACACTCACTTGTTCCGCCATATTACTTTCATACTGAATAATGTGCGTGCAGAATGAATTAGGCTGGTTACAGATTCACTTAACTTATTCTTACACTTTAACTATGCTTAGTACACTTAGTTCATGCTTTAGCAAACATTAAATGACATTTCAGACCTTAGTAACAGTATTTCTTCAGGGGACTATTTCCACGGCGAAAGCATCAAGAGGGCACGTTGTGGTCAAAACGCATGTGACTTTGTTTACGTCTCCTCTAATCTCTAGATGAACAGAGTATAAGTATTAATATCCTTTAAAATAATCATTATTATTACCATCGTTACTATTGTTCCTGTCGTTAGTGTTGGTGTTATTGTTCTTATTATAGTTGTATTGTTATTACTATTGTTAGTTATTATTATTATTAGGATTATTATTATTGTCATCATCCTCATCATCATCCTCATCTTCATAATTGCTGTTCTTACCTAGGAAAATGGTGTTTGTCACAAATCTGCCAAAGTTGCCCTTTGTGTTAGCTACAAACTAACCCTACAGATTGCAAGAAAACTAGGATCTTTCAACAATGGTACATTTGTGAAGGAATGTAGGATTATCACAGCTGAACAGTTTTGCCCAGAACAGTTGAATCTTTTAAGCCAGTGTCTTTGTCCCAAGATACTCTACTGCATTGTATGCAGGTTCTTGCTGGTTATTCCAAAATGCAGTTACTCTCATGTGTGGCAAATTCATAACTTTCTCACTAGCAGTCGATCAAAATTATTTTAACGACACTGTCCGTTGCCAGGATCATTCAGAGTTGCCAGTGTGCCAGAATTTGGTTCCACATTTCTTTTACATGCCAGTAAATCTACTGACATTGAGATGTCATTTTTAAGCACTCTTAAAAACCGTTGGTCTGGGCCGAATTTGAACCCATGACCTTAGGGATCAATAGGCCAGAGTGTAACCAATTGAGCCACCCAGACCGACAGTGGTCAGAGTACAGATATAAGCAACACAGCACAACTTGCCATCTGCATTAGACGCCTCAACAAGTCTTCAAATTACAGAGGAATTACTGGAGACTGTACCACTTAAGCACACAACTAGGGAGAAGATATGTTTCTTGCTATTGAGGAGACATTAGAAAATGTTGCCCTGGCAACAACTCATGTCTCTTACAACAGATGGTACACCAACTATGTGGGGCACTATTGTAGGGCTTGTGGGACTTGTCTGAAAAAAATGAAAGAACTGAACCTCCAGGATGATATTACATCAGTTCATTGCATTATACAAAGGGAAAACGTTATTGCTAAAAGAATATATTTGAATAATGTTATGGATATATCCATGAAATCCATTAATTCTATAAAACCAGAGGTCTGAATCACCAGGAATTTTGGTCCATTATGAAAGACATTGACCGGTTATGAAGATTTATCACACTTCAGGGCAGTGCACTAGTTAAGTCATGGTACAGCAATGTAGCACTTCACATTATGGACAGATTGCCTTATTTACAGAAATGCATGTTTAGGTGGTTCCAGAACTACAATATAATCAATGGGTATGTAATTTAGTTCCCTTTTCAGACCTGATGAGTCATCTTGGTAACTTAAAGCTATATTTACAGGATGCATAACATTATACATATGTGTAACACTATACAAGCTTTTAAGCAAAAACTGTCACTGTTGCAAAGTCAATTATATGTCTCCCACACATATCTTTTTGTAAACAGCATCTGCTGAAGATTTATTTGAATTAGAGGATGCTAATAAATAGGCAGTAGTATTACGATAATTAGAAGAGTTTGAATTATGATTTCAAGACATTGCTACATTGAAAGATGGTTTTCAAGTTTACACCATTCCACTTACAGTAGATTTTCAGTGTTAAAAATGAACTGCAGCTAGAACTAATTGACTTACAAAATGATACTGAACTAAGGGATAGATCTGAAAATACACGAAACCTGCCATAGTTTTATTCACACAAACAAAGGAAAAGGTTTCCTAGATTGCACAGCCATGCTGCAAATATTTTGTGTATGTTCAACTCTACTTATTTCTGTGAGAGATTGTTTTCGCTTATGAATCTTGTAGGTACAGCCACTTTATGGAGAACCTCAAAGTTGTATTGCATCTTAGTAGTGCAAGAACTTCATACCATACTTTGAAAGACTTATACATAACAAAAGAGTGCAGAAATCATCACAGACACAGAAGGAAGCAATCAGACATCTATGATTTTCAGAAAAAAAAATAAAAAAAATAAAAATAATATGATGTACAGGTACCTGGATAAAAGTAATAGTTCCTTTTGTCATTTTTTCTATGAACCAATGTTGTATGAAGTTTCTTAGATAATTGCTTTCCTACATATGTTCTGTACTTTGTAATGTAGACAAAATAAGCAGCATTATGCATAAATATTATGATCTCTACATGTGCACTCAGACAGTTTGTTATGAGTATTGTGTTCCACTTCTAACATCTTCCACTGCTGTGACTCATCTCCAAACCCTTACAAGTGAAACGTCTAGGAGTGGAAAGGAGAGGTCCAGTGGACCACGCCCTCTTTGTCTGGACATTTTAATAATTTTTTTCTAACATTTTCAGTATATTTACCAACACATCAAAGTGTTTCATTTAGCTTAGTGAAATATACAGGAAAGGTGCATAATATGTAAATAAAGAAGTTAACATTGCACTTTTTATAAATGCACATCTTTTGTAAATTACATGATGTTAAAATATCAGAAAGCTATTATTTATTTATGCCAACAAACTTACTGTTGGTGTTTTTAAACACACAAGTTATGTGTGGGCAAAGTTTGAGAGGTAGAACTGGAACTTAAAAATTCAATGCCACAGACCTTCCGCTTACCGGGGGGCTGCTCTACCACTGAGCTATTGTGACAAACTGCCAGAATGGCATTAAATTCTCAAACCTTTGTGGTTTACCAGGAGAAATACGAACTGGTTTGAGAATTTAATGCCATTCTGGGAGTTTGTCACAATAGCTCAGTGGTAGAGCAGCCGCCCGGTAAGTGGAAGGTCTGTGGTTCAAATCCTAGTTGTGGCATTGAATTTTTAAGTTCCAGTTCTACCTCTCAAACTTTGTCCACACACGGCTTGCGTGTTTAAAAACACCAACAGTAAGTTTGCTGGCATAAATAAATAATAATTACCATCTGACGGTTATTTGATCCTGGGATATAAAGTACTTACAACAGTAAGTCACCTTTGGGTAATTTGTCTCTGATGTGAGACTGCCTTTGTGGTTTATCAGGAGAAATACAAACTGGTTTGAGAATTTAATGCCATTCTAGCAGTTTGTCACAATAGCTCAGTGGTAGAGCAGCCGCCCGGTAAGCGGAAGGTCTGTGGTTCAAATCCCAGTTGTGGTATTGAATTTTTAAGTTCCAGTTCTACCTCTCAAAATCAGAAAGTTATTTTCAAAAATGTTTGGGGCAGCAGAAGAAAAACAAATTGAACTGGTAAAAGAATATTAAAGAAAAACAAGAATGTAGGTCCTTTAATAATGCTCTGGACAAGCCAAAAACAGAAATTCAGTTAAAAATCTGAAACCTTTTTTGGGAGAGTTCCTTTTACAGCCTATTTCACCCTGTGGGTATATCACAGGATACTCGTATTTAATCTGATACACATGTTTATGAAGTAGTTTTAATCAAATGTTTTAGATTTTGTGTATAAACTGGATTATCTGTGGTGATGAAAGCACTTTTCGTAACACTATGTTGGAGTTCTTCAAATGCACTGGTCTTCCTGGTTTGCAGCTTACAGTGAAGTAAGAGATGTATGGCTGTCTGGTGGTCATCTAAGAATGAGGTTACTTTTCCAATTCTGTATAGATATTGTTGGAATTTTCCATGGTTTGTAAGGAATTGTGTGAGTATGAATGTCAGGTTTAGGACTGTTTAAGAGGTGGAATTAGGGCTGAAAAATTTAATGCCAAAGGAAGGATTTGAACCATTGATCTTGCGCTTATTGAGCAAAAAAATGAGTTTTGTGTGGTGGCTATGCGAGGATGTATGCATTGCATACCAGATATTTGTGTAGTATTGATAAAGCGTTTGCAAAATGAAAGAGGCATTCTGTCATATGCTATTATTCTTTGATATTCTGAGTCTATTTTCATGAGGAAGTTTGCTGTTTCACTGTCATAAGATCAATGTGTCCTTGGATCCAGTAGAATTTGTTTGGAGATCTGCTCTAATTTGATGGTAGTCTTGCCTTAATAAGAACACTATATTCTATTTATATTGAAGGAAATTGGAAGAACCCAAAGTTGTAAAAGTGACAAAGCCCTTTCTTTTCTTAGCTCACACATGATTTAAGGTTGTATCTAAATTATTGTAACACACCTCAGGAAAACACTCATACAATTTTATGAGCATGTCACACACTGAATTGTTAATGAGTTATAAGTTACAATAGTATACCTTCTGATATTGATGTGTGTAAACTATGAACAAAAAGATGTTTGACATGAATTTCCCAAAAAATTCAGTTAATATCATGTCTTCTGTACACCAGTACATTTCTAATAAAATATAAAAAAGCAATCAGTTTTCCCACTTTTATGATTTAGTATGTGTCATTTATGAGGCCCTTAGAATAGCAAAGGCATATGCACCAAAAGGTAGTTTTGAGAAAAATGTGATTAAAGTTTTACTATGCAATGCTTATTAAAATCATCTATAGAGAGATTAAAAATTGCTCAGATGTGAATGCAATGCATTAATACTGTTAATTAGGAGTGTAAAATGTTATTTGGCAGATATTTAAGATTTGAGAAGGTTAATTTCATCAAAAATATAATTTAGATAACATATGCTTTCATGCGCATTATAACCAAAACGTTTACTTGTAAAGTTAGCATTTCGCAAGCAATACTTTAAATAACATTGGAAATATTTGTTCTAATGCTAACAAACAATACTTCTAAAGTGAATATAAAGAAGTTAACAAAAGGTATGTTTAGATCACTGAAGATGTTTATGCACTGGTCCTAGTTGTGCTGTGCCGTGAGGAACCAGAGTATGTTAGTAAAGTGTTGCCATCCGCTGCTGCCTCTTCTTCTGCCTCTGGCGTGTGCCTTTACTACATGTTTGGTTTCTTAACTTACATGCTCTTCTTCTTAGCCATATGCATTTTCCATTGGTTTTTCTGCATGCAACGTTTTCTGGGACGACTTATGTGGCAAGAAATAGAATCACTGTCTGTGTCACTCATAGTGCTTAATAACAGTAAATCACTACGCTAACTGCACTAAAGGTTTGATCAGTGGTATTGTTATATATATATTTCACAAACAAAAATTGTGACATCTGCCTGACATTGCAGGCAACCATAAAGATCCAGAATACAAAGATATATGACAAAGTCAAATTTTAAGAAAAAAAAAAAGAAGATTAAAATTAAGATGCAAAATATATAAAGAAACATTAAATGATTATAACAAGAAGATAACAGTTAACACATTGAATATAAGTGATTATTTAAAATATATAAAGAGTCTTTTAGGACATATAAACATATATTTACAATTACGGACCGCTGCACACCCAGTGCTTTGAGGCAGGTACTTGTGAATTTAAAACATGTTCCGCAGGCACCAAAGAACAGTCCTTTTACCTCCCATGCATTTTCAGGTACATTATATCTCTCACTAAAGTGATGAATGCATGGTTGGTAGACGGCTTCCTTTTCCTCATTCACCTGTGTAGCCTGCTGTAAATGTTGCTCCATTCTTACTGTTGGATCAAGAATGAGACCCTTTCCTGCATCCCTCTTGATGGCTACGATATCTGCCTTTCGATGGCTACCATCCTCAGACAGGCAATGGACCTCTTCATAGAGCTCCCAATTGGCTCTACGAAGGGCTGTAGAAATGGATGAACGCACACGGTGGTGACAAGTGTTGCGAAGTAATTCTCCCTTTGGGCAATTTCCTAGTACATGCCCAAGGGTTTCCACTTCTTTACAATTTGAGTGCCGACATAGTGTTGTTAGGTGATTTCTTCCAGGCACAGATCTTACTGCTGACGTGTTACATGACATTTTGATGGCATTAGTCCATTCAGAACATGACAGGATTTTTCTGTTGCTCATTCACGAATTGGCTCTGGGATTCTCTTTATGTCTCAATCCCCTTTCCCTTGTGAGGTAGCTGACACCATGCATCAAACGATTTAAGTTGTAATTGTTTCCGAAGCCATCGTCCTGATTTTGACATGATTTTATCGTTAATGTCAATGTTCAAATTGGAAAGGGCTTCTTTCTTCTCTTTCTGAGTATCTCGACACAAGCGTAGATGATCATCTTGTATTTGTGAAAGCTTCTGAGCTATACTGAAATGTTGTATATAAGCCTCCCAACCAGCTCTGATTAGTCCTATTCCTCGAAGATTACGTGGAGCGTATATCATATCATTGGGGCAATCATGTGGTAGCCCAACTACTTCTTTGACGGATGTTCTTATTAATTTATCAATATCTTCTAAAAAGGAGGATGGAATCTTATTCAGTGGTGTACTTTGAAGGGCATAAACTAATCCAGGCCAAGTATATTGATTAATGATATTTAATTTTTGATCTGCTTTGAGCAAGTTGGATTAAGAAAGTGAATTCAAATCTTTTTCCAAACGTTTGATTATCTTATTCTTATCCAACTGGATTTCATTCGTGAAATTTACACCCAAATATTTTATGTTTTCGTTTTCTTTGATTGGCTCTAAAGCATTTGAGCCAAATTTTATTCTAGAAGTTTCACTAAGTTTACCATGTTTGATATTTATGACATTGCATTTTAATGGATTGATATGCAAACCAATTGCAGCCAAGTTGCTGGTAGTTAAATCTAAAAGTGACTGAGCAGATGTTTCGTCCTTTGCTACTAAAACAATATCAGCAAAAGCCATGGCTGATACATTTTTTACTTCAGGGCTAAGTTGAAGTCCATGCAATTTTGCAATCTCATGGTCCGTTATATCTTTAATTGTGTCATCAATCGCTAAATTAAACAATGTAGGAGAGATGGGTGAACCCTGGGCAACTCTTTTTTGTAGAAAAATAGGCGATGTTTTGTTTATGCCACATTCTACTGCAATGCTATTACCCTGAATGAGATTCAGAACTAATGCTCTCAAGTTGTTTGGCATATTGGTGCGCATCAGACATCATCTCTTGATATGTTCATGACCTATGCTATCATAAGCCTTAGAGATGTCAAGGAAAACAATGCAGCAGTCCTTGTTAGCTTTACAGTTTGTCAGACTCTAAAAATATAATGCTAAACAGAAGACAAACCAAAACCTGTAAGCCACTAAAACATGTTACAGCTTTCTTTAAAAGCAGCAGACTGAAGCAGGAGTACATCTAAGCAAAAACTATTTACAATACCGCAAAATTTTTGAAAAGGTTAAGGAATAACCATTTATGAGAGGTAAAGGCCTGAAAATAAACAGTACCCTCTCTTAAGTGACTTATTGGTACATTCTGTTAAAGGGCGATTGTCACAACATAGTGACCAGCTCTGGCCAGAAGGCTGGCTCATACGCCTTTGCTATTCTCGAGATTCGGCTAAAGCACAAAGATCTAACACCATGCTGTATTCAAATGGAGAATTTGTTCACATTCAGGGCGTATTAACATTTCACACTTAAAAGGCATTAAAGAGTATGCTTCATATTATGTTGCAAGAAAAACAAAAAATTTGTACCTTGGTGCTTACGCCCTTGCTATTCTAAGCACTTCATATCAGGTCAGCTTAAATTAAAGAGCTTAACACAGAAAGGACAAGTGTGTGTGTGTGTGTGTGTGCAGGGGGGCTGGTTTTTTGCAGCATCACATGCTTTTGTCCCTCTACAGGAGCTATTAACTGCCATAAATTAAGTCAGCTACAAACAGAGAGCTTGAAAAGGAAACCTGGCTTATTATTAATAGCTGTTTGCTTGTAATGTAGCTGTTGAACATTTAGGAAAAAGCATAAACCTTTTTGGCTCAGCAAGCTGGCATCAAATCATGCTTTTCTGTCATTTTGTAGATAAATACACTACTACTTCTTGTAGCTGGTACATAATACAATTAATATACTTTAGTTTAGTTTCTCTTTCATTAAAATATCTTGCCAGTTAAGCGTATCACTCTTTGAGCATATATTAAGATTTGCAAAGCACAAATTTAAACTGTAGGCTAATTTAAATACCTAGGTCTCTTTACTGGGTATTCATTAACTGCTAAGGTGGATTTCAAATGACCTAACAATTAAATAAGGAAGATTGAAGCTTTGTAATTGATTCCTTTGTTATCTTCTAGACACTGAATATCCTTTAATTTGGCACTCATTTAATTTTATATTTGAAGTTTAGCAGATTAAAATGGGCTAAAGTATCACAGAACATATGATTTTAACAGAAGCATCCGCAACACACAATTTTCAAGAATTATATCTCCATTACTTTAAACGCTTTACATACTCCATCTGACAAAACACTAAACATTAATTAACTACCTCAAAGGCTTATTAGTTTTGCATAATTACAATGCATTACTGACCCTACAAAAAGTTTAATTGTAGTAGATTTCTGCAAAACTTACCTTAATATCATGAAACACAGATGAAGTTTCTGTTTCAAGCCATAAAGGTTCTTCTTTAATTTCTATTTTATTATCTATTTCATGACCACTGTTGAATTTTCCTGATTCAGGAAGAAGTTCTCCCTTGCTCTGTGAACCAAAGTCTGAAATCAGAGTCTGTTCATCAATTACTGCTCTTCTATCTCTCTCACAGTTGTTGCTGCAAATAACACTTTCAGACTTAATTTGTTTTACAAGATGTTTGATAAAAGGAGCCTCTGATTTAGTTTCAGTTTTGATTTGTTGTTTTACAAGATGTTTGATAAAAGGAGCCTCTGATTTAATTTCAGTTTTGATTGGCACGTCACAGTGATCATCCAGAATCATAGCATTGCTGTTTCTCTTCATTTTAAGAACCTTGTGTAAGAATCCTGTCTCATTCTGAGGGGCTAGGTCATCTGAGAGATTCCTCTTGATTTCCAGTTTGGTACCCATTTCAAAATTATTTCTGGATCTGATGTTGCTATTCTTAATTTCAGGAAAATGTCTGTGGACAAAGAAAGATGTGTACACATTAAAGTATGTCTATTATCAGCTTCTTTGAATCCATCAGCCATTGTTTCAACCTTGCCACACACTTCCACCATTCACTCGTCATTAAGCATAACTATTGAAAAGACTTGAGAAATTCACTGCCACATCCCAGACTGCAACCCAAGATGTTTGCCCCTTTACGCCAATGTTATCACTCAGCTATCTTGTTGAGGTATCTGAACAAGCATTAAGCTTTGCATGTCTTTGAAGGTCAAAGATAACCTTCATGTTAATCTCAGATACCTCAAAAGAAACTTTGAATGTTGGCAACTATTTGGATTGTTTTTTGTTTTAATAATTAATTTATTCCTTGAGATCAGTCGTGTGCAGCAAACAAACTGAAAATTTAACCTTAATATTGGTTAATTACATGCCTGTAGTCAAGAATGAACATTAGGTAGGGCTCCAGATTTTGTAAGAGGTGCGAGATAAAATAACTTTAAAAAGCAGATGTGTTGCTGTCACACAACTTTCTCTACTCACTCTTGTACAAACCATTTTTTCTTACAAATGTTTATTCTTCTATTTACTTTAAGTTAATTGACAAAAGATTTGTAGAAATTGCCTTATTGCGTATTTCCTTGTCATTACAATGGGATTGCTGTAAGCTTTAAGTGATAAATCAAATGTTGTAAGGCCGATTGCTATGTGTTGGTATTGAAATTCTGTTCTCTTTGCATACGAAAGTATATTATTTTAAAATTCAAACCAGTAAGAACTAATACCTTGGAAACGGCTAACTACACAAAAACAAATACATACCACACATAGTGTGTATTTTAACGAACTTACACTTTTTGTATAGTAAGATTTTGTCATATACTGTTTACTAGTGAACAAAAAGTCATCCCGAATAAAGAGGACTTCAGAGCTATTCCCCAAAAATTCATAAACATTGCACTCGTTTTTGAAATACTCAACATTTTTAAAGTTTCTATGTAAAGGATAGTTTAGAGTGGGGGCGTAGTGTCTTTAAAATCTTCGTGTCACATCCTTGGATGATGATCAAGTTTTATTTTTAACTGATATTTCTTTCTGGGATACGTTTTTCACACACTGACACAAACACACACAGACTTTCTTCTAAAAGCTGTTTTCTTTGGATTCAGTGGACCTCCAAACGCATATTTCCAGTGAAATCCCTACATTGAATTTTTGTGTGGAATACATTACCTCCCCAGCTTACTATACATGGTGGAGAAAATAAAAACATACCTCTTTTACTCCTAGAGTTGTGTGGACTTACACTTTATTTTTCTTGTTACCATACAGTTATTATTTCCATAGAACAATGAGTTTTAACACTTTCAGGAATGGCAAATACTGTGTGGTTAAAATAAAATTATACAGAATTGGAATTCAGGATATATCAATTCATCTACATGATATGGAAGTAATGAAAGAACTTCATGGTTTAAAAAGCAAAACATTAACAGACCAGATTTGCATATTATATCACGATAAAATTAGAGGTTGCTAACACTCCCTTTTACTTAAAAGAGCCTGGTATAAGTGAGAATTATGTACTTCTGGAAGCCCAGATACTTCAGAACACATTATTTGGATGTGACCTGTACTACAAAAGAAAATGTACCAGTTTTACTTGAATTGTCCCCGGATTAATAAAAATCAAAGACATAATAAAGGTCAGCCATAAAGAAACTATAAAATTAATTAATTAATTAGGCGTATTAAAATGTGACATGAAAATTTAAATGTTTAAAAAGCAAGTAATTATTGTGACCAAAACTCATAAAATCATAGAAGTTGGATCTGCACGCTGTAAGAAGCATAAGTTTTGAGGGCATTAAATACATGTTTTAATTAAAAGGAACAGACCTCTAAAAGGAACGGTTAAGAAAAATGTTGTTGTTTTCTAGTGCCTTGCATCTGGCAATGAAGCCATGAAAAATGTTATCAAGTCAATGTTCATTTAGAATAATTGCAGTCTGCAGTTTCCTATGCTTCCAGATGTCTTTAGGACTTCTTCAAGCTCCAAGGCTTGTTTGCTGTTTTTCAAAGGCAAGAAAAGTCAGACTTGCCCTTCGTTGATGAGTCATGGATAGTCTCTGTGATTGATTTATGGCATTTAATGTAGAAAATGTAAATCACAAGTTGCTGTAATGAGTCCAAAAATTGCTACTGTTGCAAGCAATGCATAAGTGCTTTTAAACATCACAGTTTTTGTATAAAAGGTTCCATTTTATTTTCATTAGGTTTTGAGGACAAATAAGCCTGCACCTTTGACACTTCTTCTTCGCTTGGCATAGTTACACCTAACTTTTTAAGAGGTTGAAGATTTTAAATGTTGAGTTGTTCTACTCTTTCCATAGCCAGTAAAAGCTCTTCATTCTCATTGAAGCATTCATCTAAATGCACTAAGTTCACGGCCTTGTTTAAAGATCTTTAGCTGTTGAGGGTTGGAACTCCTTATGGAATGCAATGACAACAGACTATAATGAATGCAGTCACGTTTTCAGTTGTCTTCCTGGCTCTTTTATTTTGTGCAGGAACTGAAAACAAAGTTTCAGATACCTAGCACATTTTCAGCACAGAAGAAAAGTTTTATTGTTTTCGAAACTCGCTAATTTCTTGTTTCACACACTTCATGATAACAACTGCATCACTTAAGCCTATAGTCTGAGACTAGAGTGCATTATCAGCTGGTTTCAGCAATCCATGTATTTTCTTGTTGAAAACTGACAGAAAGCGAAACTGAAGTGACATTATCATAGTCTTGAAACCAATGCTTTTGGCTATGTGTTCTCCATTGAAGTGTTCTCTTCTTATGGCATTTAGCACTCTTAAGTACTTCATAGTGTGAAAAAATTACTTTAGTGATTACTAGGTACCCACTCCAACACTGTTCTAGATGACGCATATGGCTCTGCCTTCATATAAGGATGCAATTTTGCCTCACCGAAAGAAATCGTGCAACATAGGACATTGGTAAAATAAAAGCGTCTTCAGGTATTTCAGATACTGTTTTAACAATTAGTCTATGATTATAACAGTCAGGAGAAGTATATGTTGCATTCTTATGTATGTGCGTTAAACATTCCAAAAGGTGTACTTAAGGTGTACTCAAAAACAATTTAAAAATGGACTCCTTTTGGTCCCCTCCTCTATATTGTAATTGCCATGCAGAGCCACCTCATTGACCGCCAAAGATTGTATTAATTGCATTTATGATTTGACACACTAACTTGTTTCTCGAGTATGATTTAATTAACTAATGTTGAACCCAAAGCACACGTTTCTGTACGAGTTTCACGTTTCTTCCACATTGACATGGCACGGATATGAGTTTCTGACGTTTGGTGTTTACGAAACCTAGGGTTGGCATGTAAGGCATTTTTCCAGTTTCTGATATTTTTGTCAGTATAGCTTCTCTCCTTTGTGCCATAAGACTGAAACTGCATGAGGATAACAAACTGCGCATCTTTTGCCCCTGATCGGTGTGGACTGTGTTGCTGGAGGCAACTTGGTTTTCTTGCTGCTCCACTCTTTCACATTTGCCAAAGAAATCTCTTATGTCCATAATGCATGCACTCACTGTCCTCACACTACATAAGTTCTTTTTTCTTCTTTTTACTTTCTCTACTGGTAAGTAGGCAAAGTATTGTATTCCACCCAAAAATTCAATGTCAAGATTTCACTGGAAATATGTTTTGAGATCCCCTGAATCCAAAAAGGGCATTTTTAGAAAAAGACCTCTGTGTGTGTGTCAGTCTGTGTATCTGTGGACAGCATAACTCAAAAACGAAAAGTTGGTGAAAAACTAAAGTTGCTATTTAAGTTTACTGTCTGTCAAGGCTGTAACACAAAGATTTTGAAGACAATAGCCCCACCCTAAACTACCCTTTACATGGAACATTTTTATTTTCCTGAAAATGGTTCTAACAATTTTGATTAAAATATCATATGTTTGAGATATTTTTATGGCAAATGAAATGCATATCTTGAATTTTCTGGCTATAGCCCCCTCTAGTCGTATTTACTCTGGATGACTTTTGCATAACTGGTAAACCGTTAGAGATACATCAAATCATGGTATACAAAAAATGTAGATCTTGCTAAAATACACAATTTATGTCTCAATACATTTTCTTGTAGGGCGATACATTTCGGAGATATTCCTTGTTATGTGTGTGAGTTTCGGAAAACTTAAAACTTTCGTGAAATGGAACATGGGTGTTCATTTTCTTATATGTTGAGTGTGCAAAGAGAACGGAATCTCAAAGCTTTAAAAGACTTGACTATCGCACAAAGCCTACTGTATTCTAATATTCCCCTTGCACCTACAAGGAAATAAGCAATAAGATAATTTGTACAAATGATTATCTCAACTTACACGAAGATAGAGGAATAAGAGTTTGTAAGAATGGTTAGTACAAGAGTAGAGAAAGTCATGTGAGTTCAACACATAAGATTTTTTATTATCATGTAGGATCTGTGTTTGTATCTACTGATAAAGGTCGGTCCCAGGGAGGGGCCACTGCATGAGCTGATACTCTCCTGAAGGCATCTGGGCCCCTGTGTCTATACACTGAGAGGTATGACCCTAGGGTGAGCAAGGTCCAGATCAGGACTCTCTCCTAAGCCGGGGTGTTACCCAGGATGTGAGTATACCATTAGATACATGGCATATCGTCGCCATAAGTTAGTCAAAAACTGAAAGCAAACCAAGAGTGTAGTCGAGGGTTGTGGTCCTCGCTACTTAGTTATGTCTAGAACTGAGGAATGTAAAAAGATTTTATCGGTTAGCCCATTTATAATACAGAAGGGTGTGGATAATATTCCTGGCCCAGTAAAATCATGCACTAAATCTTGCAATGGCATGCTCTTGGTGGAAGCACAGTTAGCAATGCAGGCTGCTAAATTACTGAGAACCAATATGCTAGCAACTTATCTTATATGTGTTGAGATGCACAGGACTTCGAACTCCTTGTGTGGTGTGATAAACGGCCATGCATTGGACAGATTATCCAATGAGGGGACTCAAGAAAATCATAGAGCCAGGCATCACTAACATTTACCAGGTTTATGCAAAAAAGTTGGTGAGTTAAAGCCAACTCCTACCCTGTTCCTGACCTTTGATTAGATAGATTTCCCACAAATGGATTAAGGCATGGTGTGAATCCATTGGAGCTAGGCCTTTCACCCTGAACCCACTCAGATGCTTCAAGTGCACAAGCAAGTTTTGTAAGGGACTACCTATGTGGTCTAACTATGGAGATGAATACCACAATGGTGGATGTACTGCAGCACCATCATGTGTGAACTGCAAAGGTGAACATCCATCCAGTTCCCAAGATTCCCCCTGTTTTGTAGAGGAAAGAGCGATCCAAGATATATGGGTTAGAGGGAAGGTGCCCTTCTCAGAAGTCCGGAAGGTCTTGCATACACGCCAACCCTCTGTTCCAAGATCCAGTACCTATAGCTCACTTACAGCTAAACCGGTACTGCGACGAGAGATCGCAAGCTGACCAGCAATACAAATGTAGCAGCAATATCAGAAAAGACACTCGTATCCCGTAGCTCAATTCCAAAGCCTTCTACATCAACACGCAGATGTGTTAACGTCTACAAAGTCCCTAGGTGAAAAGAATACTAGCATTAAATCACCATAAAAGCATCAAGCTCAACACTGAAGACCAGCAAGCCCATAATATATGATGCCTCAGCGATAAAGTTTAAGAAGACTTACACAAATAATGAGTTCCTCAAGGAAAACTGTAGGTCTGATCCCTGTACATCGAAGGGATATAGGAGTCCACGAACATCTTCCAGGGAATCTTCTTAGGTGGACTCGGACCAGTATCTATCTTTCATCCTTGCTGGTCCCCATTAGCAAACTGTCTGAGGCATTCAAACCCAAGTTTGGGATGTGAACATGCACCTCCTCAGTAGAGGGGATTCAAGAAGATACAGCCCGCACTGGCCGAATTCCAGTGTAAAAGAGGTAGGATAAAAAGTGAGAAATCTACAAGCTCAAGAGAAAGAAAAGGGCTAAATTG
This sequence comes from Tenodera sinensis, assembly GCA_030765045.1. Taxonomy (NCBI): domain Eukaryota; kingdom Metazoa; phylum Arthropoda; class Insecta; order Mantodea; family Mantidae; genus Tenodera; species Tenodera sinensis. Next base: position 52,624,401 of record CM060974.1, on the reverse strand, counting down.
AATCGACAACTGACTACTCCACGGAATGCAGAGTTACCTTGGGATACTTAGCCCATAAAAATTTTAGCATAGCTATTCTAAATTGGAACATACATGGATTAAGAACTCAATGAAGACACTAGAACTTTTGCTGAATAACAATGAGCCTTAGATCGCATGTTTGCAAGAGACTAAGCTGCGTCCACAAGATGCTTTCTATCTAAGACATTACACCTCAGTACCATGTGATGTTACACCAGAAGAGGGTGTTCCGGCACATGGCGGTGCTATGATGCTTGTCAGTGATAATGTATATATGGAATCTGTACCCTTACAGTGTGGTATACAATCAGTTGCCATAGGGATTCTACTGGCAAACATCTAGTTCACCATTGGCAACGTGTATTTGCCTCCATCCGATGACTTCTCGCACTGTCCTCAGCACTGGAAAGCGTCTGACTCCTTTAATAGTTTTTCATACCTTGATCTTGCAGTTTAGTCACTCAAGTTGGCAGTCTCCTTACAATGGAATGTCATCTCTGTTTTACACATTAGTGACCACTTTCCATGTCTTATTAGTCTCTTAACACAAGATATATGTTGTACACATATGCCTAGTTGGCGCTTTGACCATGCCAACTAGAACCTTTACAACCAGTTGGCCATCTTTACTCACAACCAACACGACTAAGTGAATGATTTGGTGCAGCATCTCACCAAGAAGATTCTCTCTGCTACTGAGCAATCTATTCGGCAGTTGACTTCCCACATCCATCGATTTCATGTCCTCTGGTGAACGGAAGAATGCTGGAATGCCACTAATGCTCGAATGCGCGCTCTTAAGAATTTTTAACATCACCCTACATTGGAGAACCTAATCCAATATAAGAAAATGTGTGCCAGGTACAGGCATGTCATTAAGGATAGCAAAAAGACATCGTGGAGCAAGTTTGCAAGTTAATTTAACCGATACACACCTTCCTCAGTTGTATGGGATAAGTTAAGGTGCGTAGCCGGTAAATCGACCCATATACCACTTGCGAAGGCTTGGAAACTGCTACAGGGGCTGTTGTTGATGCATTTGAAGTGGCCAACATATTTGGCAGTGCTTTCGCTCAGTGCTTTCTCCTCTGAGTTCCTTCCAATTAAAACTCAGGTGGAATCTCATGGATCCGTGTTTCATTCTAAGCTAAAATGCATAACCGGTAAATCGACCCATATACCAATTGCGGGCTTGGAACATATGTGGATGCCTGCCGCAGTTCATGCAGGAGTTTATGAAAGACAGCTTATTCCGAGTAAGGGTCAGCTCGGTTTTTTTCTAATTCTTTTGTTCAGGGAGGGAGTGCCTCAGGATTTAGTACTGCCACTCTTTTGCTATAGCAATTTACTCCATCTGGAGTTTCATCGTGCCTATTCGTGGATGACTTCACCCTCTTTCGTACTTCTCAGTGCACATTTTTTTTAACAGTCCCTGCAGCACTGTTTGGACCACCTCCTAGAATGGAGCATAAAATATGGCTTTAGTATATCTACTGATTTCTGGCACCTTAGGTCACAATTACCACCTTCATTCCATTTTGGCCCAGATTTACTTCCCTGAGATTTGTTTCCTGGGGTTGATCTTGGATAGGAAGCTTAGTTGGTCATCGTATATAGCACAGCTAACAGCATGATGTGACTGCTCCATGAATATCTTGCGGATACTAAATGGCAAGTCGTGGGGAGCTGATTGTACAAGGATTATCCCGCACTAGTCTGATCCAAACTAGACTATGGGTGTGTTACTTATTCGTCAACATGACCATCTGTGCTGAGAAGATCAGATATGGTCCATAACAGGGGCATACGCATGGCAATAGGAGCTTTTGCAACAAGCCCAGTTGTCAGCCTTTATGCCAAATCTGCAGAACTTCCTCTGCAATATTGGCATGAGATTCTCACAGCGAACTATGGTTGTGCGTTTAGATGTAGGGCTTAGCACCCAATGTTCTGTTCATTTTTCACTATCACACTAAGAGAATGATATAGAAAAAATCTGATGTGATGCACTCACATGACTTTCTCTACTCTTGTTCTAACCATTCTTACAAACTCTTATTCCTATAGGTTCTTAGTGTTAGTTGAGATAAACATTTGTACAAATTATCTTATTACTTATTTCCTTGTAGGTGCAAGGGGAATGTTAGAATACAGTAGGCTTTGTGCGATAGTCAAATGTTTTAAAACTTTGAGATTCTGTTGTATTTGCACACTTAACATATAAAAAAATGAACGATGATCCATTTCACGAAAGTTCTAAGTTTTCCGAAACACACACATAACAAGGAATATCTACGTAATGGTTCACCCTACAAGAAAATTTATTCAGACACAAATTGTGTATTTTAGCAAGATCCACATGTCTTGTATAGTATGATTTGGTCTATCTCTAATGGTTTACCAGTTATGCAAAGTCATCCAGAGTAAATACGACTACAGGGGCTATAGCCAGAAAATTCAAGATATACATTTCATTTGTCATCACAATATCTCAAACATAAGAAATTTTAATCAAAATCGTTAGAGCAATTTTCAAGAAAATTAAAATTTTCCACGTAAAGGGTAGTTTAGGGTGGGGCTATTTTGTTCAAAATCTTCGTGTCGCATCCTTGAAAGACATTAAACTTAAATACCAACTTTGGTTTTTAACCGATTTTTCGTTTTTGAGTTATGCTGTCCACAGACTGACACACAGACACCACATGGACCTTTTTCTAAAACTGCTTTTTCTTGGATTCAGGGGGCCTCAAAACATATATTTCTGGTGAAATCTCGACATCGAATTTTTGGGTGGAATACAATACTTCCCCTACTTACCAGTAGAGAAAGTAAAAACACCCTTAGTCCAAAATCAGCAGGTTTTCATTTGCAGGAGCTTCTAAGGAAGCTTGCAATTGAAATGCCTAACATGGTTCCCAAAGGCGAGAAGCTCTAACCCCTTGGGTACCTGGCATGCGCCATGCAGATCTTGGGATGACCGTACACCAGAAGTTCGCGATGCCTATCTCAAGTATTTGCAATTGTTTTTAGAATTTTTCTCAGGCTACACTGACGAATGTTTTATTTACAGCGATGGATCAAAGAGCACCAGCATTATTGCGTGGGCTTATGTTTATGGAACCAAACCACATACATTCGTTTTTCATAATAGCACTTCCATTTGTACTGCAGAGCTGTATGCAATATACTGAGACATTTTATACATGTGCCATCTAAATTAGGTCTGGGTTTGAGCGATTCTCTTAGCTCACTTCAGAGCCTTCTTGAGCTGTACAATGTATCCAGGATGCTCTCCATATTTTACACACTTCTGGGGTTAACATAATGTGTACATGTATTCCTGGTCATGTAGATTTGCCTGGGAATGAAAAGGCAGGTTTGGCAGCACTCACAGAACCCAGTATTACCTTTCTCATGTTACTTCAGAAGACTTTAGGCTTGAAGTGCAGAGAGCGGTGCTGTCATCTTGGGACAAAGAGTGGTCAGCTATATGTGGAGAAGTGAAAACTTCCAATAAACTGAGTAACTTCCTCTCGCATATCTCGTCACGCAGAGGTTAAATGGGCCACTGCATTTTTTCGAATCGTTATTCTCTTTGAATGGCACCCTGCTTCTCTTTGTCCGCTGTGCAACAACCTTTTTATTGATCCACCATCTACTAGTAGTGCTTTTCCCTAGCAGATCTCCGAGACTCTCTGCAACAGTAACTCTACCAATTGCTGTCCATGACTGCTGAGACAGTTTTAACTAACTCTAAGGCCAGTTTGTCGAAACAATGCTGAACTTAGAGGTAGAACTGGAACTTAAAAATTCAACGCCACAACTGGGATTTGAACCACAGACCTTCCGCTTACCGGGCGGACGCTCTAACCACTGAGCTATTGTGACAAACTGCCAGAATGGCATTAAATTCTCAAACCAGTTCGTATTTCTCCTGGTAAACCACAAAGGCAGTCTCACATCAGAGACAAATTACCCCAATGGTGACTTACTATTGTAAGTACTTTATATCCCAGGATTAAATAACCTTCACATGGTAATTATTATTTATTTATGCCAACAAACTTACTGTTGGTGTTTTTAAACACACAAGCCGTGTGTGGGCAAAGTTTGAAAGGTAGAACTGGAACTTAAAAATTCAATGCCACAACTGGGATTTGAACCCAGACCTTCCGCTTACCGGGCGGACGCTCTAACCATTGAGCTATTGTGACAAACTGCCAGAATGGCATTAAATTCTCAAACCAGTTCGTATTTCTCCTGGTAAACCACAAAGGAGACAATTACCCCAATGGTGACTTACTATTGCAAGTACTTTATATCCCAGGATTAAATAACCTTCACATGGTAATTATTATTTATTTATGCCAACAAACTTACTGTTGGTGTTTTTAAACACACAAGCCGTGTGTGGGCAAAGTTTAATGCCATTCTGGCAGTTTGTCACAATAGCTCAGTGGTTAGAGCGTCCGCCCGGTAAGCGGAAGGTCTGTGGTTCAAATCCCAGTTGTGGCATTGAATTTTTAAGTTCCAGTTCTACCTCTTAAACTTTGCCCACACACGGCTTGTGTGTTTAAAAACACCAACAGTAAGTTAGTTGGCATAAATAAATAATAATGCTAAACTTGATTTGAAGAAATTACAATTACAAAGTTAAACTCAAATCATATGTTCTCCATGTTTAGCTAAGGCAAATAATTTTTATAATTATTGCATGTGTGTTTAAAGACAGGCACGTCAGTGTTTGAGAAAACTGAACTTGAAATTTCAGCTCATCTTATTTATTTATTTAATCTAATGCTAAGACTTTTGGTGCAAATGCCATTTGTCTGCTCACTTCCCAGGACAACTGTCCATCTGTCCCATTCCAAAATCTCTGCAGTGCACTACACTTTCTCAGATTGGGAGACTTCATCATGAGCAATTTCTATAACTGTTTTGTAGGGGCACCAGCTTGGATGTTTTGGTGCTCACATCACCCTCTCACAACCCTGAATATGAAGGGAGGGCCACACCTACCATTGGTCAACTGGTCCATCAAAACTAGTCAGGAAGATTACAATCATCCACCAACCATTTCCCACATTTGCTATGTGGAGACCTTGTTTCATGCTGTGGTAGGATAGCATAATTTGTTTTGTATTTTCTGTAACTTTAGCCAATAAAATTCTATTGTTGGAAATATCCAATACTCCGGCTTAGATGTTATTTCCCCTCGTTGTGCACTAAAGTTGGACCCCTCACCCCTTAAAAACAAGCAAGTCGAGTAAACTCGGTTTCCTTAGTACAGTCTTCTAGTTCATTGGGCAATAAGCCCCACCACTATGTTGAGGTGTTAGTCTCAGGGGGTGAGAGTATTTGTTATGTTAAATTGCATGTTAGTGTTTTGGCTGTGCATATTTGAATGACCATTGCGTTTCATAAGAGTGCACTGACTTCTGAACAGTATACTCATATTGTTGCTCATTAAATTGTTTTATTGAATTAACAATAATTACAAAATGAGCAACAATGATACCAGATGTCACACTTGGTAAAGGAGACATAATTATGTTTCTTTATACAGGTATTTCATGTTGTATGGTTTTATAGAGGTTTACAACTGTTTCTTTTATTTTAGAATATAATTAAACAAAGAAAACCGCATTTTAAGCTTTCCAAAAAATGCTGACATTTTCTTTAATGCATGAACAGTCCAAATCAACATAACATGTTGTTGTTAGTGTTATTAAAGTTCAAGAATCTGTGTAAGGTTTCCATTTAGTGTTACATGATTTTCTTATTGAATTGCTTATCCATTCTTCAGCTTTTGTTTCTGAGGAATTAAGCTTTTGCTTTTTACTTTCTCTATTCCGTATAGTAAAGTAGAGGCAGAATGTATTTCCCCCAAAAACTCAATGTCGAGATTACATTGGAAATATGTTTTGATGCCCCCTGAATAAAAAAGAAAGCATTTTTAGAAAAAGGTCTTTGTGGTATTTGTGTGTCTGTCAGTATCAGGACCGCATAACTCAAAAATGAAAAGTCAGTTAAAATCGAAAGTTGATATTTAAGTTTAATGTGTTTGAAGGATGCAACACAAAGATTTTGAACAAAATTATTTCACCCTAAACTACCCTGTACAGGGAAAATTTTTAGATCATTTTGACTTTCTTGAAAATGGCTCTAACGATTCTGAGTAAAATGCCATCCATATGTTTGAGATATTTTCATGACAAATGAAATGTATATCTTGAATTTTCTGGCTATAGCCCCTGTAGTCATATTTACTCTGGATGACTTTTGCATAACTGGTAATCCGTAACCAATCCTACTATATAAAAAAATCTTGCTAAAATACACAATTTGTAAAGTGAACCATTTCGAATATATTTCTTTTTACTTGTGTGAGTTTTGGAGAACTTATACTTCTGTCAAATGGAACACCGTTATTCATTTTTTTATGTTAACCCTGCAAAGGGAATGGAATCTGAAAGTTTTAAAAGATTTGACCATCGCTCAAAGCCTACTATATTCCTATATTCTCCTTGTAACTTGAGCTTTAAGTTCCAGTTCTACCTCTTAAACTTTGCCTACACACGGCTTGTGTGTTTAAAAACACCAACAGTAAGTTTGTTGGCATAAATAAATAATAATTACCAAAATATAAGCTGAAGGCTAGGAGATATTACACAAAATTTGCATAAAAATACTTGTTTATTTACAGATGTATGCTTTTTTTTTTTTTTTTTTACATATATGTGGCCCGTTATACACTTGGAATTACATACAATTAAACACAACCAGCATTTTTCTATGTATAAATTAAAATTATAACAAGAATTACATAATTTAGGAATGAAGATAATTATTGTTAGATTTAGCCCTTTGATTTATAGACTGTATGTGGAACAGTTCTTGTGAGATAATAAAAAGGGAACACCTGGAATGGGAAAGGACAGATAGCTGAATACAACTCAAATGAAGACATTAGTGAAAAAATATGTACACCTCTTTACATATTAGGATTTACAGGCTTAACTCATTCTGCATTAAAGTAGATGATGCAGACCATCTGCAATTTCTGGAAGGAAAGCAAACATTGATTGTTCCTCACTATGCTCTTGTACACTACAGACTGCAGTTCCTGGAATATGCATTCCTATCATACCTCATCCATACGCTGCAGTCTGCCTATGATTTGAAGAACTTGCAGCAGGTACTAAGATAAGTGAAGCTTATGGTCTCTAAGTTTTTATTACGTTTATAAACTTACATTACTTCATTGTTAATAGCTTCAGCTTTTTCAGTAGATAATCTCAGTTACAGTATTTTTAACATATGTTGGTGGAACCAATCCTAAAAGGACTAATTTTACATAACAATCAAGCCATTAAGGGTTGAAATGAGATCTAGAGGAAATTCATAAAGGAGAGATGTGATATAAATAATATTCTCTCACCTTTTGCTTATAATGAGGTGGATGTAATTTTGAGAACTTTACTGAATCCATTAGCCAGCATTTTATTCAATATTAATGTAGGTTTGTATTGGTGATAATTGTAATTTATGACTAATCATGTCTGTAAACTAAGTTCCCAAGTAGCAATGAAACTTAAAAAATTACATCTACCATCAGAACTCAAACCATGGAGTGTGTTACTCTCAGTTTTCTTACTGCTTAACCTGATATCACAAGATGCCCATGTAAGTATTAAACCTTTTCATTTTAGTACAGAACCAAACCTTCAAGATGATTTCAACTACAGATATGTAGCACCTCAAGGGTCACTTATAATAGTTGCACGTGCTTTATAATTAAGCAGGGCTGTAGCCAGAGGGGGGCCAGGTCGGGCAATTCCATACTGGAAAAAAATTTGCCCGTACTGAGAGAATCCCCATTTATCCTTGCCTGTTTTTAAGTTTTAGAAATATTTCAATAATAAATTAAGAATCAGTATAAGGAAAATTGGATTACTCCACAAATTAAATGCCTACGCACCTGGCTCAAACTTACTGCTTTACATTACAATACATACAAGATTCTTCAAGTGAATAACTACAGAAAAGTAAAACATATTTATGAGTGATCAATGTGAAACATAATAGCATAAGCTACACCATATCCAAATCAGCCACTGTCTGTAAAACCAGCTGAGAAATAACAAATAATTTACGTAAAACTCATGCTACGGCAGAAAACATAACCATTCTTTTTGATAATAAAACCATAAAAGAACCTACCCAGGTAGCTAAAGCATTCAATAAATATAGCAGTAGAACTGGAACTTAAAAGTTCAATGCCACAGCTGGGATTTGAACCACAGACCCTTCGCTTACCAGGCGGGGTGCTCACCATTGGGGTAATTGTCTCGGATGTGAGACTGCCCTTGTGGTTTACCGGGAGAAATTTGAATTGGTTTGAGAATTCAATGTCATTCTGGCAGATTGTCACAGTAGCTTAATCCCACCTGTGGCATTCAACTTTTAAGTTACAGTTCTACCTCTCAAACATTGCCCACACACAGCTTGTATGTTTAAAAACACCAACAGTAAGTTTCTTGGCATGAATACAGAATAATTCAATAACTATTTTACCTCCATAGGAACTAAAGTAAAACTCAATCACTCCAAAAGCAATAATCAATACCTCTCTGGGACTAGCGAGCAACTGCAAATCCTCACACAGCATAAATCTAGATCCAACTGATAAACACAAGGTATCAAGCATTATTAAAAGTTTAAAAAACTGTAATAGTATGGGAAATTATGGAATACTCATCTCCTTGATAAAAGCACGTAGAATGGCAATAGCTCACCTATTTGCTATCAACCCCTGTCTAGAAGTTGGAATTTTTCCAGATATCCTAAAGATAATTCCACCAATTTTTAAAATAGGTAAGACAGATGCCATAAACAATTACTGACCCATTTCTATTCTGCCAGCACTCTCAAAATGTTTGAATGTGTTCTTTTCAATAGGATTATGAATTCTCTTAAAATTTGATGTATTACCCACACATCAGAATGGCTTTGTGAGAAATAGTTCTATTGTATCTCAAGCTGCATTGAAGAAATAATAAGCAATATAAACTCTAGTAACTACGCCGCTGGTATACTATTAGATCTTACTAAAGCTTTTGACTGTGTCAATAGTACCATACTAATGAATAAATTATATGATCTTGGTGTTCAGGGCACTGTGCTTAAAATGATGAAATCATATATGACAAATCGAAAACACTTTGTAACCCTAAAAACAGAAAATGGTGAATATAGGTCAAAAACACTAACATTAAGCCATGGAGTTCCACCAGATTCCATTTTAGGACCTCATTTGTTTATGTTATACATGCATGATATTGACCAGCTTATAACCAATATTTGGCCCGCATCAGTAGCATGATGGTTAGTGTGTCTGCCTCATGATCAAGAGGTTGCAAGTTCGTATCTCACTTAGGGTAAGTTATCCGGATATGATTTTTTCCAAGGTTTTCCCTTATTCTGAGAAGGCGAATGTCGGGTAACTTAAAGCTCAGGCTCATTTGGGCATCATTTCACCCATTTCATTCACTCAACATCTGATATGACATTACGTTCGAGGACGTTAGCAAGGGAAAAAAAAACAATAATGCAAAATTATTCCAGTATGCAGATGATTCCACGGTCACAGTTTCACAGAAATATTACTACTCTACAGAATACCTTAATTGAAACCACTGATAAACTACTGCAATATTAAATTAAGTAAAAATTGAAGCTATTAACAGTGAAGCAACAAGATTCTAAAATAAGAACAAATTAGAAACTAAAAACTTCACTTATCTTAGTATGTTGATATCCTTTTTCTATTTTACTGACCCAGGGGTTTCAAGCTATATCCAGCTCATTCTCAAAGTCATATAAACAAAATCGTTGCCAAGCTAGAATCTTTTATTTTTGTGAAAAATATAAATATACAAAATTTACTTAATTTTTCAAAAAAAGATAAAATACCAAATTATAAAAAATCTGGCATTTATCAATTTAGCTGTTTAGATTGTGATAAAGTTTATATTGGTAAAACTAAACGTCATCTAGAAACCAGAATAAAAGAACATTTTAGAAATATTAAATATAAACAAACTGATAAATCAGCTGTGGCAGATCATTTTTGGTCATTTAATCATGAAATTAATTCAGAGGTTAAATTATTAAAACAGTTAAGTAATCCGATAGATTTAATGGTTTGGGAAAAAATTTTTATTTTAAAAAACAGGAACCATGTCATGAACTTTGAATTGCCCTCTATGGATTGTATTTTTAAATTTTTGTTTTCAGAGATTGGTAAATAAAAAATTGAATATGAATAATTGTTTTTCACAAAAATAAAAGATTGTAGCTTGGCAACGATTTTGTTTATATGACTTTGAGAATGAGCTGGATATAGCTTGAAACCCCTGGGTCAGTAAAATAGAAAAAGGATATCAACATACTAAGATAAGTGAAGTTTTTAGTTTCTAATTTGTTCTTATTTTAGAATACTGCAATATTGTTATAACCTAAATACGTTTTGAATGCCAATAAAAGTGATATAATTACATTTGGAACAAGAAGTACAGATCTTGTAATTCATTTAAATGTTGAAAATGAACCGGTAGAAATGGTAAAGAATGCTAAATTATTAGGTGTTACATTAGACAGAACTTTAAACTTCACTGAACGTATTGATAAATTTGGTGATACCACCAGTAAAAATATATTAATTCTGAAATACCTAAGAAAATATATACCTATGCCCACAGATAAACTTATTTATTATTCTTTAATCTACTCTTACTTTTCATATGGGGTCGGATTATGGGGTAACACGACTAAGGTTAATGTTAACAAAATCTTTGTGTTGCAGAAAAAACCTTGGGAATCTAAAACAATTAATCTTGTCATCAAACATTTACAAAATTAAAACAGACAACTTAGCAATTCCTACCCACAGACTGAAGAAGACACCTAGTTTTATAGGATAAAACTGTATAACATTCTACCAGTTACTAACAAGAATTGTAAAACTAATAAATTTAAATCCACGCTGAACTGTTTCTTAATTGACAAAGCCTATTATAGCATGGATGAGTTTATTAATACTAGTTAGTATCTTATTTTTATATACAATCTAATCGACAAAGGTTATTATTATTGTTATTGTTATTGCTATTATTATTATTAACCTCATATGACATTGTTCTTTTGTGTATTTAACATATACTGAACTGAAAGTAAAAAATAAATAAAAGACGATGTATTGAAGAAAATATTAGTAGTAACAATATTGTAATAGTTATCCGTTGTCATATTCCAGCATGCTGAATATACAAACTTCTTGCCAGTCAAAGGCCACTCACAAAGTCACTAAGACACAATTGAACATACCTATACATAACATGATGCGTGGTATTTGGAAAGCATCTGCTTATGCATGTGCTGTCATTTTGTTTTCCTGCCCCACCTTTCCGAGCAGTCAATTTGAACTTTGAAGAATGGACTTCCGGATCATAGAACATAGTTTTAATTTTGAACTAATAGAACTAAACAGCTGGCCAGCTTTTCTCCAGGTTCTCCAGTTTCCCCCGCCACATATCCCACCAAATGCTGCAAAATCACCATTCCATTCATCTATTTCACCTATATTTCATATAATCCTCTTTCTCACTATCATACCTGGTGCTGGGATGACCAACTGCTTATAGGTCTTCACTCTGTTCTGTCCATAGTTACCTGCGCTCTTCAACAAGTGTCTGACCCTAGGCCCTGGCTTGTAAATTCTAGGGTGTGTAAGTCCTACGTAAGGGGAAGGTAATCAGGAAAAAAAGGAAGAAAAAAGAACTTTCTCAGTTCTAGAAATAACTACGCAGCGAGGACCATAACACTGGACTCCACTCCTGGTTTTATTTTGAGTTTTTGACGAACTTATGGTGATGATATCCTGCACCATTCCAAATGTATCTGATGGTATACTCACATCCTGGGTACCATCCCGGCTTAGGAGAGTCCTGACCTGGACCTTGCTCACCCTAAAGTCACACCTCCCCATGTATGGACAGAGGGACCCAATCACCTTCAGGAGAGCATCAGCTCATGCAATGGTCCCTTCCCAGGACTGATCTTTATCAGCAGATATGAACACAGATCCTACATAACTAGGGGCTGGGAATTACACGGTTACCCAGTCACCCCTTGCATCACTGCATCCACCTAGAACCTGCCCATAGGGAGTGAGTGGTGGTGTCTAAAGGCCCATCGACAATTAGGTCATTGGGGCCCGTGCCAATAGGTTTTCCATCAGACTGTGTTCAGGGAGAATAAGGTGGGAGGTCAAACACAAAAGTGGACCTAGGCTGATTGGGCATTTAGCATATGGTCGCTCAACCCTTAGAGGAACCAAATTGAGAGTATGGCTCGGTACCCCGGGTGTGCCAAACCCGTACCTACCTTAGTAGGCCCCTGGGTGGAGGAAGGGGTAAGCTATTGTACTTGTGACATTCATAAAAAGTGGTTAACAAAGTGAAATGGGATGTTCTAAATAACTTATTGGTGATAGCAGCAGATGTCCCCCCCCCCCTCCCCTGCCCCGGTAGGTGGCATTCTTGTATAGGAAAATTTGTTGCTGCTTTGCATTGCACGGTCACAACCACTTTTTTTTTTTTTCCTGCTCCCTGTCGACTCCCCGGCGCGGTTCTTTTTTTGGAACCACTTCACTTCTCTTCTTATAAAAAGGATCACTTAGATATGCTTTGTAGCTTAGAGCCATTTATCACTTGGCCATGCTAAACATCTCAAGTTGTTAGCTATTTATGATAGCCATATGTTGACAGTGGGGACACTGCTAAGAGACTGACGGTGCTGTTTTAAGTGATATGAGTAAACTAAAGTATGAAAGTTCACAGGTCAGATGAGCACAAAAGGTGGAACAAACATAATGGCTTTTCCACAAGTAGTCCGTCGGTCTGGGTGGCTCTGTTGGTTAGACGCTGGCCTACTGATCCCAAGGTCGCAGGTTCAAACCCGGCCCAGGCTGATGGTTTTTAAGTGTGCTTAAAAACGACAGCTCCATGTCAGTAGATTTATTGGCATGTAAAAGAACTGCGGGACGAAATTCCGAAACACCGGCGATGCTGATGTGATCCTGGCAATTGACAGTGTTGTTAAATAAGAAAATAATTTTTAAAATAATTTCACAAGTAGTCCCATACAAATGGAAATCATAAGCTGTTCCCCCTAAACAAATGAAAAGGCAGCAAGCCTTAATCCATGGAACAGTGGTCAGTATTGTCTATGTGGTTATTCTTTAGAGAGTGTGAATCTCCACTTTTATCAATTCTCAATCTTATTCTCCTAATTCCTAAACATTTGAACTGTTTTCCCTGCTACAAATATGGCTTTCATGCCAAGTCCGATTTGTGGATTGCCTACATATATTTATGTGTTACTCAAGTACCTATAAGATATTGAATCCAGTTTCAACCAATTAATTGGGAAAAGATTTAGGTCAGTGTGTGTACGGACTCAATGCCAGTGCAAGACCTTTGTTAAGCTGTAGACAGAGGTGTCACTGCTAAAGTAAATATGAGTAATTACTTGACATTTGGATTGATATGCTTATAACACTTTGTAGTACAAACGACAAAGCAAATTATTGCTTACAGATGTTAGCTAATGCTGGACTTCTGACAATGAAGTCATTAATCCTCTTGCTCTCCAATATTTTTCACTGATGGATGGGGCGCTAGAAGTGGCCGGGCATATTTGAAGATGGTCTTGGTCCATTTCCTCTTGCAGATCACATAGAGGACAGAGTGGTGAAGAATATATCCCAATTCTGATTTAATGTTTTGCCAGACAATCATGTCCCGTAACAACCTGCTTACAGATGTTGTTAGCTAATGCTGGATTTCTGACAATGAAGTCATTAATCCTCTTGCTCTCCAGGGCCCTAATGACCAAGTTGTCGACGGGCCCTTAAACCCGACACACTCACTCACTCACTCTTGCTCTCCAATATTTTTCACTGACGGATGGGGCACTAGAAGTGGCCGGGCATATTTGAAGGTGGTCTCGGTTCATTTCCTCTTGCAGATCACATAGAGGACAGAGTGGTGAAGAATATATCCCAATTCTGTTTAAATGATTTGCAAGAAAATCACGTACTATAATCAACCTGAAGGTTGCAACTGCTGTTTTTCAAGGATACTCAGGAATTACTGTTTGAATGTTTGGTAGTTCCCATGTTTTATTCTTTGATTTTTCATAGTAATATTTTGCAATAATTTTGTTGAATTCTAGTTGACTAATGTTTTAGCTGCATAAAATGGTAGATTAACTATAGATTTTTGTACACTGCTGGTACACTTTTTTGCAAGAAACTCAGCTTTCTCATTACCACTCAGTCCCAGTAAGCTGGTCTCCAGTGGAAGACTAGGTGGTTTTGAAGTGCTGTTAGATGGGTAAGGATTTTCCAACATTCTATAATTGTTTGGTGTTTTGGTGACAACTTGGAAGTAATTGCTATAATTCTGCCCTGGAATCTGAGAGAATAACTGCTTGCTGAAAATGTGAAATTGTATACAAAATATTTTGTAGGGCCATTCAAATTGCTTCAATTTCTCCTACAGATGTAGGAGAAATTGAGAAAGGGAGAAAAATAAGTCACCCTTATTTTCAACTTTTGTGCATGTAAACTTCACTCCAGAAGCATCATACCATATGCGTTAGGTACACTATGTTTCTATGAAGAATTGAGATAGATTTGAGTTCAATCCCATGCTCAAAATGATGTGCATTCCTTAAATTCAATACATATTGAGATTGATTTAGATATGGAAGACTCAAGAAGAAATAATTCAAGATTTTATGTTGTTGACTTGAGTTACATTGGGGAACCTATGAAAGATATGTTGCTTTGTTATTCTGCATATACCTAGGAGATTTTGAGGTCAGGGAATGTTTTTGAACAGAATACATTGTGAAACTACAGATATGATAAAAATGTTGTTTCATTACACCAGTTCTGTAAAGAAAGCAAAACTACAGCAATGGCTGTTTCCGTGCAACAACATTTTTATCCATTTGAAAGCATCCAACTTTTAAAAAATAAAACATCTTTAGCTCACATTTAAATTAGCTCTAGCAGTTCTTTCATAAACAGACCAATATTTATGATTTAACCCTTTAATCCTTAGATGGATATCAAAATTCTCAACGCACAGTGGGCACATGTGCAATGTTAGTTTGTTCAATTATTTCAGCCATGTTTCAGCTGAGAGTTGAACTTTGTATTGTGTGGACATTGTTGTTTTAGTTCTGCAATAGTATTGTTTTATAAGCATACATACATAAACCACACCGTCTCATAGGGAGATATTACTGTAAAGGTACCTTAATATTTGATTCTGTGAATTTGTGTGTAATTTGTTGCAACATATGATGTAAACAGAATTAAAATATTAGTATTAATAATTCCTCAAGCTTTAAAGTTGTTGAATTCACTAAATAGGTGATAAAATGCAAACTTTTGTCACCTTATTCTCTCAGATGGATGTTACACTTAGTACCATATTTTCACGAAGGCTAACATATAATTTTGTAATTTCTGCAAAATTCGTTGTAATATATGATGTAAGTGGAACCAAAATATTGGTATTAATAATTCCTCAGCATTTTAAATTGTTAGATTCACTAAAGTGGACATAAAATGCAAGATTTTATCATATTTGTCTCCCTGGCGGATGTTACCATTAACACCATATTTTCAAATGCTACCATTTAAGGGTTAAGTGATAATACTTTAAGATCATTAACTTTATTCAAATATTGTTATAATGTTTAAAACGATAAAAAAAGGCAACAGAGTACAACTGAAGCCAGATTGTCTGCATAGCAAGTGAGTTCACTACAGGGTTGCCAACTTGGACAATAATTATGGGGTCATGCAATAATTTTAATGTTTGTACAATGGTTGTCAACCTGTACGATAATTATGGGGTGTACGATAATTTGAATGTATGATAGTTCGTAATCGGCAAAATATCATTTTCACTGGTTTGCCACACCAGCGAAATGAAACTAATTACAAATAATGACACCACTTTTGTCCTCATTGTCTGTCTCCACCCCATAGGAACCATTGCCAACCCTACTAAGCCTGCTACACTTTATCCTCTTATTGCCAGTGTGCCCAGGTCTGATAATCTCAATGAAGAAGGCCCTGTTCAGAAAGCTGATGATCAATGTAGAAAACTCAGAATACATGCTATTCCGTGTGAAATAGAGAACATGCCTGAACCTGACAGTTTCTGGAATGCTGTTAAACACATGTCACCTTGGTGGAAATACTGATTTCAAAGAACTAGCGGCTTCTGCATTATCAGTGGTTTCCTTGCCCCACAGAAGCACTTCTTGTGGAAGTTTTCTTCTAAACTGGGTTTAGTAAAAGACAAAGTTAGAAACAGATTGGCACTAGATACGATAAATGGACTCATTTTGTCTCAACTTATGAAAGATTGTGGTAGATCTTAAAATCTGCAAGTCACTGAGATGTTAAGGTTTATCTCAACAACAAATTTGTACAATGCTGCAACGGTTGAGGAAAATGAACTTTCAGATGGATAGTGCTAGAAACTAACTGCTAAGTTGTAATATTTGTTAAGGTCATCAATCTTGTAAGTGGATATAATAAACATCATTACTATTTTCATAAGTATTATACTGATATTTTTATTGTTGTAGTGTTTGCTTCATGATGTATGATAATTTTGAATCCAAATCTATAATTCTGAGTGTACGATAGTTGGCAACCCTGGTTCGCTACAAACTCAGGTATTTTGCTGAACTGGCATGGTGTAAAACGTGACCAGTATATGAGCTGTGCATAAGACTTTAAAGGCTTCTCACTGAGAATCATCTAGCTAGTGTTCTTTACTACTTTACTGGGTGGACACCCTTAAGGTATACTACTAACTTGTGAAGTCTCATGCCGAACTAAATGTACAGGCCTTCATGTTCCGTTATTACAAGAAAATTTGGATCTTCTTCAGTTTAGGTGACACGAGCACTTGGTCAGAATTTCGGCTGTCCAACTCGGCAGTGTGTACGAATGGTCACGAAAGTTGCCGAAGTTGCTGTGTTAATTCAGTGCTGCCAACAGCACAATTTCCCCAGGAGTTTGTTGCCAATAGTAAGTTTGAATGTTTTAGCGGGACCCGGCAGTATGCTGGTGACCTCAGAAGCAAGGAAGCAAGTTGTGAGAGTGCAATGGATCGCTTCAGTAGCATAGTAGATTTAGTGCCTCTGTGCTATAATGAGGAGGAATGCATGCAGTTTCTTTATGACGAGGGCCTGCTGAGAACTCGAATGCTATTAAAAAAAGAACGAGCCAGCATTTTGTGGACCCAGTAACAAGGCAATAACGATAATGTACACAATAATTTCCACAATAGTAGTATGGAGTCGCACTAGCGATATATCTGTGTGAGCAAAATAATGTACACAATATCTGGCCGGCAAGTGCTAAGTCCCTATTCAGCAAAATAATAATGTACACGGAGTAGCGCTAGCGGTATGTCTGTGGCGGCAACGACGCGAGTGCATTTGTGTTTAATGTGTTGGCAACGAATATGTTTTGTTGTTAGCTAATGCTGGAGTTCTGACAATGAAGTCATTAATCCTCTTGCTCTCTAATATTTTTCAGTGATGGATGGGGCACTAGAAGTGGCCGGGCATATATGAAAGTGGTCTCGATCCATTTCCTCTTGCAGATCACATAGAGGACAGAGAACGAATATTAGTGTACTGTAGAAAGCAATGTTGGCAGATGTGAAAATGGTCTGGCGATTCTGAAACTACTGTCGGCGCATGCGCAGTAAGTAACTTCGGACTTGGAATCTGGCGGGCAAGTGGCAAGTAACCTAATCTAAAGTTGAGCCCACAGGACAATGTTGGCACTGAAAATGGAAGGCACAAAATTTATAACTTCAACACACATCTAATTAATAAGTACAAAGAAGTACCCAGAAGAGTCAAAATCAACTGTAATAAAAATTAGTTGTAATATTACGTAGTTGGTTGGTAGGCGTTACCACTTCAGAGTCCTGTAACGCAACCTTCCGTCTTATATCAGGGTTTCTTTAATAGCAAAATCACGATGTGAAGGCAATAAACCACTCCATATATAGAATAGTGAGTACTCGCGGTTGTGAGTGCCTTTTGTATCCCAAAATAGAAATATGAATTCCAAGAAAATTAGAATAACAGTATGGTTATATCATACCTGTGACAACACAAAACACGATACTTGTTAATTCTTCCAGCGTTGATTCAGCAGGTACAACTGGTTTTCTGAGAAATCGTTATGGTAGTTTTCAATACAACTAACCAAAACACCTATTGCTATGTAACATTTCTCTGATTTCTTTCGCCCGTTGGCTATGTGATTTATAAGGCCGTGAAATGCTACGATCCAACAGAGGTAATAATTTATAGAATAACCGCTAGAGATCTCCACAATATTTCTAAGTTTCAAGTAATGGTAAATCACCCTAATTGTGCAGCATCAATAGTTGTTTCTCTTACACCCAATTTGTTTGTTATTATTTCCAAACAACGGTGGAATCTGCTGAGAGAAGGCTTGTGTTAGAAATTATTTCATCATTACCGTAAGTAAAGTGAAGTATTATACTCATCTTATATACTCACAAGTTTTGTGTGCAATTTAGCTTCGGATGATGCCTGGAAAGTGAGGTTAAACAAAATCTGTATGAACTTTAAAAGACAAAGCATTATGGTGTTTTGGAAACTTGATGAGCAAATCTGTCTTACATTACGTTCCTTTAATTGAAACTTAAACCTAACAAGGCTGTGCGTTTATAGAAGACTTGGCGACGATTTAATAGTGGCCTGTTGATAATCAAGTGCTTATTCCATCCGCTATCTGCTCACAAACGCACTGCTAGCGTTTCCAACCTCCAAACGCAAACTGGGGTGGTTAAGTTTGTGTATGTGTTAAAACACTTCACATCGCTCAATGTGTACATGTAGCTATACATATATTGCACAAATTGTAGTAGTACACGCAATTCACAATAATTAACTCAATAGGTACCCTATGGTAATTATAATGGTTTTCCTATTTTATAGTGTTATCCTGTATTATCCAGTACTATATCAGGACCAGCCGAGAAGCACTTGTATTGTATTTTATAATTGTAATTAATTGTTCACACGGCCACAGTTTTGGGGCTTATAAACTTCGACCATATGCTACGCTTTGAACACACATATAAGTTTTGAATATGTTTTGCAACAACTTGGATTTCCATAGGCAAGTATAGGATTGTTTCATAACAAAACTCTGTGATTAAGCTTCTTATTGAAGTATCCTTTGAGCTGCTAGTTGTAGTTAGTGCATAATTCTTATCTTGGGTTGTTTAAGATAATTTTGTTAAAATAAGAGTACAAGTACATTTATATATAGACAAATAATACTTTCAAATTCCACCCTTAGGGGTTTTTAAATGTCGCAAGATGTAGGTCACAGTAAAACGGAATTAATAAATATGGAAATAAGTGTAATTAAGGACATGAATACAGTAGAAAGAATGATGGAAGAAAAAATTGAGAAAGGAATAATAAGTAATAAAAGTGAGAAAATATTGTATAATTATAGAGATTCGGGTCCATATTTTGTTATTATCAATGGTAACCAAGGAAATGTAAACAGGATTCATCCTATGAAATATGGTAAAATGATATTTGAAAATGGATTTAAAGTGAAAGAAATCAAACCTATTGGTAGAAATAGGATGGAAGTACATTTCAATCATTTCCAAGAAGCAAATAACTTCTTAAAGTCAGATTTCGATAGTAAATATAATGTGAAATCATTCATTCCTTACTACAACTGTATAGTCAAGGGAATTGTAAGAGGAATCTATGTTTAGTTATCTGAATCAGAAATGCTAGAACAAACCAGAAATGATAGAAATTACGAAATTCTTAAGGTGCACAGGTTTGTAAACAAAGTACCTGGAAAGAATCGGGGCGATATTCAGCTGCTCCCCACTGAAACAGTCTTATTTACTTTCAGAGCACAAATGCTCCCCAGCAGAATATATATTTATGGCATATCATGTCAAGTAAATGAATTTGAAGAGAAACCCTTTCAGTGTAAAAATTGTTTGCTTTTTGGCCATTCATTCAAAACCTGTAAAAAGGAAGTTAGTTGTAACAAATGTAGCTACCAACATGCTGAAAAGGATTGTAAAGCAAAAACCGAAAGATGTATCAATTGTTCCATGAAACATAAAGCAAATTCAAAGGAATGCCCTAAATATTTATTCGAAACTGAAGTTCTAAAAAAAGTGAGAGAAATGAGAGTTTCAAGGTACGATGCTATTACCATTCTGAAAGGTAATACAACCTACGCCGACAAAGTAAGCCAGAAAAGTGCGGTAATAGAAAATCTGAAACTCAATTCGTTATGTGTTATTGCCTCAAAAGAGTTAAACAACTTACATAAACAAAATATAGGTTCTTCCATTAAATCTAAGGAAGTACCTAGTGGGTCTTTGACTACAAAAGCGGTCAAAAACAGGAAACCTAGTCCTGTAAACAAAGTAGGGAGTACCAATAAAATCCCAAACCTGAACACTGTGTTGATCTACCCAGATGGCAGAAATCAAGCACAAAATTTAATTTCGAACATACCATCTATCCATAAAGAAACTAATTCTGATGAAAAAATGGAGAGAGAATCAACAAATCAGGAATCAATAATTCTTGCTTTAGAAAATAACTGTAGTATGGAATTGAGTGAAGTAATCATTCCTTCTCAGGAGAAAATATATCAGGACATTTCGTTATTAACTTGCTATCACAATGATGCAAGGCAACAAGTTCAGGATAGTGGAAATAAAAAAATGTAAAATTATGTCATGGAATGCAAGAGGTTTAAATAGTAAAAAGAATGAATTAAACTATTTTATACATAAAGAAAATATAGACATTTTTATGATTACTGAAACATGGTTTAAACCAGGAAATAAATTTCGAGTCCCTAATTATAAAATTATTAGATCGGACAGAATGAAAACTGGTGGAGGAGTTTTAGTTGGATACAAAGATAATATATTATCTAATTTTAAAATTATTGGAAATTTAGACGACACAGTACAAGGAATTATGATTCAGTTTGGTTCAATCAGAATATACAATATATATAAAGTGCCAAATTCTATTATAAGTAACACTTTCTGGGAAAGAATCTTTTACCGTAGTATGCAAGAAGAAATTATTATTAGTGGGGATTTTAACTATACTTGTTCAATGAAGGATGGCAATTTTAATATCATGAGTATTCCTTTTGTCAAAAAACTGGCAGCAGAAAATTTGTTTATCTTAAATGATGGTACTCCCATCAGAATGGGAGCTTATAACCAAGCTGATACGTCTCCGGATTTATCATTTGCATCAAAAAATTTAGTATCCAAAATTTATTGGGAAGTATATAAAGATAACTTAGGAAGTGATCATTTTCCTATTATTATGAATATGGGAGATACTAACTCCAATATAAATATTAAAAATACCAAAACAAGAAATAAAAACATTGACTGGATAAACTTTCGTAAATTCTTTGATTCAACTTTGAGTAGTGATAGTTTGGAGGAAGACAATATTATTAATACATTTTATACACAATTACAAACTTATTTGAACTGTTTTCATCCAGCCTATTATAAAAACAAATTTAAGATTTACATAAAACCCATTTGGTGGAACAGTGATTGTCAATTAGCAGTACAAAAGAGGAAAGATTCCATTAAAAATTTTTGGAAAAATAGGAATCTAGAAAACTATCTAATTATGAAAAAAGAAACAGCAATTACAAAGAATGTATTAAATTCCGCAAAAAGAAATAAATTGAATACATTTTGTAATTCTGTATTTCTACAATCTAAAAACATAAATCAAATATGGAAAGATATCAGATCCTTCTCAAAAAATAATGTATCCAGTTATACAAAAATTGAAGATTATTTTGATTTACAGTATAGTTTCCTAAAAACCAATGCCCCAGATTTTGTATACTCTAATTTTCAACAAGATTTACATGAATTAAAAGAAGATACAACTAGTATTGTGGGAAATGCGGATATAGATAAAGAAATCGAACTTAATGAGATACTACATGTTCTTCTAAGGCATAAGAACAACTCTCCGGGTCCAGATGAAGCAAGTTACCAGATGATGCACAATCTATCAGAGGATACTTTAAGAACATTGAGCAGGGGATTCAATTATGTTTTTAACAGTGGTAAAATCCCCAGATACTGGAAACAATTCTATATTGTCCCTATTAAGAAACCATCTAAGGATACAAGTTTACCTAGTAGCTATCGTCCAATAGCACTATCCAGTGTACTAAGGAAGATTTTCGAAAAGATATTGGCTAACAGAATTACTTTTTATTTGGAAAGGTATGGTCTATGGCCTAAATTTCAGTATGGTTTTAGAAAGCATTTTAGCACAACAAACAGTTTAGCCATTTTAATTACAGAAATTCACTCAAGCTTCCTGAAGAAAAATTGTTTATTAGCACTCAAACTTGACAACAGCAGAGCCTATGACTCCGTTCAATTAAATTTATTAATGGAAACATTAAAAGAAATTGAACTTCCTATTTAAATGATAAGATGTATTATAAATTTGATAATTGACAGAGAAATCACATTACATCCTAGATTTCACTGTTCAGAAACAAGAACAACAAGCTTGGGTTTACCCCAAGGATCATCATTGAGTCCTATCTTATATATTTTATATACACTAATGTTAGAAAAATTCTTTAACGTGGAAATAAAGGGACTTGCATTTGCAGATGATTTGTTATTATATACTACTTGTAAGATAGAAATGATGGACAATACTATTGCGAAGTTTGGTGAGAACATCAACAATATTATCGGAAATTTGGAGAATAAAGGAATTCTCATAAATTCTGAAAAAAGTCAATGGATAATTTTTAGAAAAGGAAGGAAAAAATTCAATAAAACACGTAGTGTGGGCAATCAAGAAATTGCTTCTAGCTCCAATATAACGTTCCTGGGAATGGTTTTAGATACTAAATTATGCTGGAATCTTCATATAAATCAGATAGTAAGAAAATTAAACAATATATCCTATATTTTCAAATATATTTCTGGAAAGAAATGGGGAGCTCATCCTTATACTCTACGAATATTATATAACAATTTGATAAATTCTACATTGGAGTATGGAGCTATACTATTCGGCAGAATATCACGTAAAAGCGAAGATTTTTTGAGTTCATCATTGTATAAAATAATTAAACAATGTCTGGGCATTTCTGGAACACCCTCAAGAACTCTTACATTTAAAGAATTTGGGATCATTCCGTTTAGATTAAAACAACTACATCTAACTTGTAAATTTGTGGTTAAGTTGGGCTACTGCTTGGAAGATCAGCTTGTGGAGTCTCTGGATCAATTGTATTCATTTAATAATAGTAACATTTTAAATTACTTCAAGGAAAACTTCAGCATCATGTACATATGGATTCTATACAGAAAAATGGTTAAGAAAAACGGTAGTCCTAGACATCCTATATACTGTGTTCACTGGAATATACTTCATTTTCAGTTAGATGTTGATACAAATACTTTCATTAAAAATGTACACAATCCAATACAATTATACAGAGAATTTACAGATGCTTATCCGGTTAACACATGGGAATATTTTTTTACCGATGGATCCAGAAATAAAGAAGGTGATGTTGGTGCAGCAGTTTATTTAAGCAAATCCAAAGATCATATTACAGTTAAACTGAGTGATGAATTTTCAATATATTCTGCTGAACTTATTGCTATTAGAACTGCGATAAATTATATCACTACAAATAAGATAAAAATGAGCATAATTTTATCTGACTCCCTAAGTGTTTTGAATAAATTAAATAATTTTGGACTTGCATGTAATCAGAATTTAATTGAGATGGAAATAAAATTAAAAGTATATTATGCCTATCAAGAAAATTGTCAAATTAAGTTTGTATGGGTTCCCGGTCACAAAAACATAGAAGGCAATATGAAAGCAGACATGTTGGCCAAACAAGCAAGAAAGATAGAAGAAAAAATAAATGTACAATTACCACCTAAAGACATCTTGCATCATATTAAAAGTAAAACAAATTCACAATGGTTAAAGGAACATCCTGAAGACCATTGGATAAGTAACAAAAAATATAATCCTCGGTTCAAAAATATATACTACCCTAGACAAGACCTGTGCAACATAATCAAAATGAGGCTTAATATTGCATTAACACCTGCATTTTTGTTGAAGATGAAGAAGAAAGACTCTCCCTACTGCAATTGTGGTAAATATGGAAACTTAGAGCATACATTTTTAGGTTGCAACTTATAGAAGAATGAAATCAATGAGTTTCTGAGTTCTATGTATAATTTGGGCATACTAGGACCTATTAAAATAACAAATTTATTGAATTATAATCCAAAATTAGTATTCCACAAAATTATTAAACATATTAGGAAATGTAAAATTAAATTCTAAAAGTATAGTACTCCAAAAAGCAGCTCATTTAAAGTATTAAAAGATACTAAATTGACAAATTAGTCGTTTAGTATAAACATTGGAGGAGGACGCTAAATGAATAAGTATTTATATTCAAGAGCGTCGTAAAATAAAAAGAAGAAGAAGTTGAAAGGATATTTTGGGGGTGGGGTGGTGCAGATTTCCAGGACATTATACAAAACACTGTCATGTTAGTAAATAAGCAGCTCTTGTTAAAACACTTGCAATGGCATATATGCATACCACACAAAATTTGCAGTCAACTGTACTCAGAAACAACATACAGAAGCAGAGCTGCTTGTTATAACAAATTAAATGCAGACCTGTTCATTAGAGTAGTCTGGATCACTGTAACCTTGCTTAAGGAAATTCATCTAGAATGAACGTGTGGCCTATACTATCTTTTTCACCATATTCTTAGACACTGTGGGTTAATGACAGGCAGAGTATGCAAATATTCCATGAGCAGAGTAAAGAGGCATTTGATTGGTGAAGAAAATGAACAGCGCCTGCTGAAATTCATAATATATCACAGTATAACAAGTATACCTGTGGCATGTCTGTAATTATGTGGTTCCTGCTAGATGGAACAGAGGAAGCAGAGTAAATTTCATTTGCATGTTGAACTCTGTGAAATAAACATTTCTGAATAACACTGATCTCTTGCTGGAGCAATTACGAGATGCTTCTGTATCTTATGGCGCATACTGTCTAATCCTAAACAAACTATAATCGTGAATAAACTCAAATGCTCCTGTAGTACCATTGTCAACTGGTCCAACTATTGTCGGACAATACACAGAAACTGGGCCTCACAAAATCAGAGATACATTTGGGGTTTCTTTCTTTCTTTTTTTTTTTTCATTTTGCATATTAACATCCTCCAATGTAGGGTTCAAATTAACAGGGGGATGGGGAGATTTACCCCTCTCATTAAACAATTTCTCCTGGTCATCGAAGAAGAATTTCTTCCCTGCCAGGAAAGTATTTTTTCTTTCTACAAAACACAACACTTTCAGTGCAGACTGTACATGGTATGAGTAAGCATTATATTATATTATATTGCAAATATGCTAAGCAATCAAAAATTCTCAGTTCATTAGTTGATTTCACATTCAGAGCCACAATTCCACCAATGACAATTGTAGCCTGCAGTGTTCAGCTCAGTTTCTTGCAACTCACTGTTCTATTGTTTGCCAGCATGGATAAATTATGACAAGAATATTCCAGTTCGAATCTGAGGCTTCAATGTCAAGTAATATCAATATTACAGCTTCAGCTTCTCAGGTATAGGTCACGCGTTAGTTCTTGACGAATGAAAATTTTATATGAAAGGTTGAACATGAATCCCTACTCACCTTTTGCGGGAATGCTGGCAGCGGAAGAGAGAGGAGGTACAGTCTGCAGTGAGATGACGTGCGTTTACGCACATGCTTCTGAGCTGAAGTAGTACAACACTACAAATCAATTTATCACACTTCTAGTAATATTAGCCGCACTATACCTCTATAACTGTTTCCACTTAACTTTCTTGCATATCTTCTATTCCCTACATTTCTCCCTCATGTGAATTGCTGTTATTTTCATTATCTTCGTCGCTGCTTTCCATTCAGTTATCTTGGATGATAATTTCCTCAATCCTTTCTTCTACTCTGACGTCTTTATCCCAGTATTCTTGCTCAATTTCTAAGACATGACGGCATGTCTTTTCCCATTCTATTTGTCCCATTTCCTCAAAGCTCTGCCTGCAGAGATTTTCAACATCTTTTAATTTAAATGTTACATTTTTAGCACCTAGCCATTGCTTTACGTCTCCCCATACTAACTCAGTGAGATTCAGATCTGAATGTAACGGTGGAAGTCTTAAACTTGTGTGGTTATGCTCAGCCTCATTTGATAATCAAATATTTCTTCTGAGCCGGCTTATTGGCTAAGATTACATCATTCAAATGCTTCTTCGTGCTGTGCTCATCAAATGAAATGTTGTGGTTTTGCAGCTAGAACTGCATATGTTTTTTTAAAGAATTTGATGTTGGAGGTTTGTCTAACTGTGCATTATGGTAAGACGCATTGTCAATTACTAAATCACATGTTAGGAGGTAAACTTGGAATTAACATTGTATGAAGCCACTTAATATAGTTTTCAGTGTTCATTTCTTTATGAATTGAGCTGTGCGATATCTTAGTGACTTCAGCAACTCTTTCTTGCACCTTCTGAATTTCTTTAAAATACATTGGAGAAAATCGATCTTTATCTTTGGCTTCTTCCTTCATATATCCATAAACTTTGGCAAATCATGCGACTTTCACTATGCAGAGTTTTTCCTTTTAGTTTTGACACTGTAGGAGTCATTATTACGTTAGTAACCAACACCTAAGTAGCATTTGTTAAAACACTTGCATGCATACACCTGTACCGCACAAAACTTTTGCAGTCGATTGTATACACAAATGCAACAGAGGAAAACAGAGATGTCTGTTATCACAGCATAAACATTTGCTGACTTGTTTATTAAGGGTAGGTCAGCTCACTGGATTTCTGCTCAAGGTCATTCGTCAAGAACTAATGTGCAACCTATAATAACTGCAGCATTGGAAGTGACACGTGTTAGCCAAAATAGTGAGAGTAAGTGCATTACACTAATTGGGCAATGTGTAGACAAAACTAAATTTGAAAAATGGAAAAGAGATCACCCCTGAGTTTCATTAAACAGTTTTGGGAGTTATATGACTGTACTACTCTGAAATACAAAATCATGGTACTCTTAAAGACAGTAAAATGCATATTACTGCTCTTGCTACGTTTTATGTACATAACTAGCAATGCTATTATTGCCGTTATTGAAATAAATATAATACAAACTTAAGTTCCCCCCTCATCAGAAAGCCTGCTCCAATGTAATGTTATATCAGACGGTGAATTAATGAAATGGGTGAAATGATGCTCAAATGGGCCCGAGATCCATACAGCTTAAAGGTACCTGACATTTGTCTTCTCAGGATATGGGAAAACCTATGGAAAATGCCTTATCTAGATAATTCACCCTATCCAAGATTCAAACTTGCAACATCTTGTATGTGAGGCAGACATGCTACCACAACACTACCGAGGCAGGCCCCATGCAGAGAAGTAGGAACAGTAGGGGAAATAGACAAGTCAAAAATTGGGCATAGAAAACAGCAATGCAATGTTACATAAAAGGGCAATGCGTGTTTGGTGGTGTACAATGTGAGGTACGCTCTCCTTCCTTATACCAGTTGAAGCCAGGGATAGGTAAACACAACTGTCTTAATCTAAATACAGATTTTACCCAGCACAACAATAGTGTCTAAATGCTGCAAGTCACATGATACACTTCAGGATAAAGTCTTCTAGTGCCACCGAGTAAACCATTTCATCAAATTTTAAAATACTGTCACAGTTGGCAAACTGCTGCGAGAAAACACACGATAACTGTCAGGAAATCACCTTCCTATACACATGAATATGAATTAAAATGAGTGAAAGCTCTACAAGTACTCCATCTTTGGAAGGACACACTTTGCAAGTTACTTGGTGGAATACACATTTAAAACATACATTCCGCCTGAAACACAGATTACACCATTTCCTAAAGACTATCCACCACAAATTTAAAGTCATGATATGTTAATTATTATTTATTTATGCCAACAAACTTACTGTTGGTGTTTTTAAACACACAAGCCGTGTGTGGGCAAAGTTTAAGAGGTAGAACTGGAACTTAAAAATTCAATGCCACAACTGGGATTTGAACCACAGACCTTCCGCTTGCCGGGCGGATGCTCTACCACTGAGCTATTGTGACAAACTGCCAGAATGACATTAAATTCTCAAGCCAGTTCGTATTTCTCATGATATGTTGTTCAAAGTTTTTCTTTTTACCATATTTCTTCAGAAATTTACACCAATTGCTCCATTATCACGCTTCCAATCATCCATTTCGTCTGCATTTCTTATCATCCTCTTCCTCACTATCATACCTGGTGCTTGGCTGACCACCTGCTTCCAGGTCTTCCCTCTGGTCCAGAGGTCCTTCTGCTCCCTTCCAGGCGTCTGACCATAGGCTAGCCCTTAAGTCCTAGAGGGTGTAAGTCCTACATAAGGGGAGGGTAATCAGGGGAAGAAATATAATACACGTGATCAATTACGATATTGTGAGTTGCTCCAGATACACATTAGGTACTTCAGCAGTAGATATTGCTGCTGGAAACAGCAGTTGTGAAATCATGGAAGGAATGGACGACGATGATGAAAAGGGAGCCCAAAAATGCACATTTCGAGAAGCATTATCTGTTGTGAGTGACCTTCAGGAATTTGCAGCTTTCAAGAGTGTTCCAGAACTCCTGGAGCTGAGGCAGGATGCAAAGGAGGTCATAGAGCGTTCTCTTGTGAAGAAGTTGTGACAGTGCACTTTGACAGATATGTGGGGGAAAAGATACTAATGGAGAAACTGCAATTATGTGTGACATGTAAGCTAAAAATACAGCAAGACATACAATTTAACATATTTTTTATTTACAAAATTTTACGTATTTTAAATTGTTCCTTCAGTTTAATGTATACAATTATACTTTTGGTACTGGATTGTTATTGGGTGCATTATATAAGCTGTATATTACAAATGTTGCTGATATTTCCATATATTCATTTCAATTAATTCGGATTTGTCTTCTTCAGACATTTCTTTCCTATTTTAAAACTGTGTATGATAGATTTATGGACTATAGTTAGAATACCACTTGCTACTTGCTGGTCTATGTTGGTTATGTAATTATTAAATTGGAAGTATTTAAGGGTATTTTCTGTAATATTTGCTTCTTGAACAGTTGCTATGTCTATTTTCTTATATAATATTTTAGATATTTCTGTCTTCTTTGGTTGTGTCATGCCTCCAGTATTCCATTGCAAAATGTTTATTGTTCTTTGTTCTTTACCCAAGGTTATCCCCACCCGGAGATCTAATTTGGGGACTATTACTCTGGAATATTTAACTTTGGGATGCATTTCCATGAACTTTTGTATAACTGTTTTTAAATGGACACCGGGTTTTATGTATCGGCGGTAAAATCGTTCAAACACAACCTCTATACCATCTATCTGGAGAAAGGAAATAATTATTCCAATCTTGAAACAACAAAAACCAGCGAACCGGATCGGGAACTATCGACCTATTACATTAACAAGTATGCTAGCCAAATAAATGGAAAGAATGGTTTGGAACAGGCTAAATTGGTATCCTGAAACCCAAAATTTGATGACAGAAGCCCAAGCTGATTTCAGAAAACATCAATCAACAATTCAACAAATATTGAAATTAAGCCAGCATATTAAAGAAAGAATGGACAAAAATGAAACAGTGGTAGCAGCTTTCATTGACTTCGAAAAAGCATATGGCTGTACGAAAATTTAAATTACTGAAGAAAATATTGCAAATTGGAATAGAAGGAAAAATGCTAAAATGATACTATAACCTCTTAATACAAAGATTCTGCACAACTGAATACAATGAAACCTCAAAATTCAAACAAATACACAGAGGATTACCCCAAGGATTAATTTCAAGTACAACACTCTTCAATATAATGATACATGACCTTCCATCCAAATTAAATGAAATACAAAACATGCAATGTGCACTATATGCGGATGATCTAGTAATGTGGACATCAGCACCACACGAGAAACATTCAGATATAAACAAACTAATGAATGTGGCATTCCAAAAATTATAGTAGGCACAGCTTATTGAGACACACCAAAAAACAACCTTAACATTTTTCCCCCATTATGGTGCAGTCTGGTTATAACTGGTGATATTCCCTCCATTGGGTTGCATTAGTGCTGCCAACTGTTTGTAGCATATAACCATTAAAAAAATTAAAATTATTTTATTGTTTAACGACGCTGTCAATTGCCAGGATCACATCAGCGTCGCCGGTGTGCTGGAATTTTGTCCCGCAGGAGTTCTTTTACATGCCAGTAAATCTACTGACATGGAGCTGTCGTTTTTAAGCACACTTAAAAACCATCGGCCTGGGCCGGGTTTGAACCTGTGACCTTGGGATCGGTAGGCCAGTGTCGAACCAACTGAGCCACCCAGACCTACAGCATATAACCATGGTAAAGCTATGGCCATAGTTGGTGTTATTGCATCTGTCATGTTGCCACAGAAACCCTTGTTTATGAAAGTATTGCAGGAAGGCCAACTGATAGATTTTAAAACAAGATCCTGTTTACACACTGTATTAACTAATTAATCAATCAGTGGACATAATGCTCATTTTTGCGTGAGTTTGTCCTCAATTCTTTTAGAACAGTATATGCAATTATAGTTACTGTTGTTATTTTTGTGTTGGTTACAGAGTAGTGTATCTCGTATATATTACGATATTTAGCGCTCAGAAGTAATTTTATCCAAAAGTGTTATTGCAGAACAAGATTTGCCGAAGGTGAGTACGTTCATCATCTGTTGTGTGGTAATGATGTTCAAGCATTATTATCTTTTGAAAGCATGTTACTTTAACACTGTGATATTTGAGGTTAGAAATGTCTTTATTATGTACGTTGGCAGAACTTCTTTTTGTGATACTTCTGTCAGCAGTTTAGTGTAATGTTGGTCATTTTGAACTCCTGGGGACTGCCAATAAACTGTGTCCACTATAGCATTACGGTGTCAAAATAATGAAATGAAAACAAATGAAACTAAAACTAAATATGAAATTATTATTTATTTATGCCAATAAACTTACTGTTGGTGTTTTTAAACACACAAGCTGTGTGTGGGTAAAGCTTGAGAGGCAGAACTGGAACTTAAAAATTCAATGCCACAACTGGGATTTGAACCACAGACCTTCTGCCCGGCAAGCAGAAGGTCTGTGGTTCAAATCCCAGTTGTGGCATTGAATTTTTAAGTTACAGTTCTACCTCTTAAATATGAAATGTTTGCACTATGCCATTCACCACAACCGCTTTCCTTAGTTCTTAATACAGAAGAAAAAAAAAAAAAAAAAAAAGCAAACAAAAAACTACAAATACTTAGGAGTCACCCTAGACTCGAAGTTAACTTGGAAAACCCATATAAAAACAATTATAGAAAAAGCAGAACGAAGGTTAACCATATTGAGAAGATTAGCAGCCAGTAAATGGGGATGCTCAAAAAGTACCTTAAACACAATATACAAGACATATATAAAACCAGTACTGCAATATGAAGGAGAAGCCCTAATAAAAGCTGCCAAATCTAAATTAAATGAGACTGAAAAGATGCGAAATCAAGCTCTGAGAATAATTACAGTAGTTAAAACTATTCGTCACAACCACTTTCCTTAGTTCTTAATAAAGAAAAAATAAGCAAACAAAAGACTACAAATACTTAAGAGTCACCTTAGACTTGAAGTTAACTTGGAAAACTCATATAAAAACAATTATAGAAAAAGCCATATTGAAAAGATTAGCAAGTAGTAAATGGGAATGCTCAAAAAGTACCTGAAACACAATATACAAGACATATAAAACCAGTACTGCAATACGGAGGAGAAGCCCTAATAACAGCTGCCAAATCTAAACTAAATGAAATTGAGAAGGTGCAAAATCAAGCTCTGAGAATAATTACAAGAGTTAAAACGACACCAATCACTGCAATGCAAATAACCACAGAAAATCCATCCATATATAGTGAAAGAGAAAGGCAAGCACTAATTTTATATGAAAAACTACAGAGACTCCCTTTTAACACCTACTGGAATAGACTGAAACTAAATACAAAAAACCTGAAAACTCAAGAAAACTTCATACAAAAAATAAATAACATTCAGAAGAAGTATAATATACAAATAATAAAATTGCAAAAATACCACTCCAAGATGGTCCCTCTATCAAACAGAAATTAACCTTGAAGATCAACTAATTCAAAGTATCACAACTAAGAAATATTATGATTTAGTACAGTTCAAATTTTTAGCACTGGAAACAATCCATACATGATACCCAGAACAAGAATGGTTACATATTTACACAGATGGTTCTCTCATGGAGAAAAATGGAAATTCTGGAGCTGGTATACATTGTAAATTATTCAGTCTATGACTAATAGATATGTTTAGTTCTTCCGGGCTTGTAGGCCCAGATCTAGAAGGCATTGTAGATACCAATGTTTTGCCAAGTACTGCACTTGGCATCATCAGGATAACACGATCCTCTCTCTGCACTGGTGTGAGTTCGAATGTGGAAGCAGAGAGAGAGATGTGGAAGCATAGACCATTAATATCCAATGCATACACATGAAAAGAAATTTGGTGTGCAATTCATCCCAGGCGACCAACAAAAAAGGAAGAACGCAGCAAAGTAGCAACAACCTTTTTCCCCTACATCAGGAACATCTCTGACCAGATAGGCAAGCTTCTGTGCTCACATGGAGTTGATACTGTCTACAGACCGACAAATAAGATCAAAGACCTCCTGAGACCGGCCAAAGACAAACGCCACCCACACACATCTGCAGGTGTATATAAAGTTCCCTGCAGTTGCGGCAAAGTATATATAGGCACTACCGTGCGGAGTGTAGCCACCACAATAAAAGAACATGAGCGTCACACCAGATTGGGACATACGGATAAATCGTCTGTGGCTGAGCACACATTATTTGGCCATGATGTCAACCTTAAAGAAACCCGAGTCCTGTCTTCTACCGTTAACTACTATGCCCGACTACAAAGGGAAGCCATAGAAATCTACAAACACAAAGACAACTTTAATCGCAAGGAAGAAATACTTTGTGTACAGAAAGCATGGATACTGGTCTTAAACTTGCCTGGAAGAACTAAACATATCTAATAGTCAAGACACCGGCCATGAAAGCCTAAGTTTATACATTATTCAGTCTATATTTATCTATAGAACCAAATACAACAAACTTTGATGGGGAGATAGCAGCTATTAATATTAGCCTAAAACAACTTTTTAATTTACTAATCCAACGAAGCAACCATATTCAGTAATTCAAAATCTGCCCTACAGGCAATAACAAATCAATACTCATATGATATCACTATAAATGAAATAACCCTTTCAATAAAAATACTACAAAATCTTAGAAAGCAAATAGTACTACAATGAATTCCAGCACATGTAGGATCGGCTGGAAATGAACAGGCTGATATACAAGCAAAAAAAGGCACACAAATCAGTCAAACAACAATAATTTATCTTTCGCAAACTAGTAATAAAATCAAATCATTTCAACAAGAGTATAAAAGTGCAAGTGTAGATAAAAAATCTGATGTGTTGCACTCACAAGACTTTCTCTACTCTTGTAGCTAACCATTCTTACAAATCCTTATTCCTCTATCTTCTTTGTGTTAGTTAAGATAAACATTTGTACAAATTATTGTATGGTTATTTCCTTGTAGGTCCAAGGGGAATATTAGAATACAGTAGGCTTTGTGTAATAGTCAAATCCTTTAAAGCTTTGAGATTCCGTTTTCTCTGCACACTTAACATATAAAAAAAATGAACGATGTTCCATTTTGCGAAAGTTTCAAGTTTTTTGAAACTTACACACATAACAAGGAATATCTCCGAAATGGTTCACCGTACAAGAAAATTTATTGAGACATAAATTGTGTATGTTAGCAAGATCTACATTTTTTGTACAGTATGAT
Source organism: Tenodera sinensis (assembly GCA_030765045.1). Classification (NCBI taxonomy): domain Eukaryota; kingdom Metazoa; phylum Arthropoda; class Insecta; order Mantodea; family Mantidae; genus Tenodera; species Tenodera sinensis. Next base: position 52,590,075 of record CM060974.1, on the reverse strand, counting down.
TTGGTCTATCTCTAACAGCTATGCAAACAGTTATGCAAAAGTTGTCCAGAGTAAATACGACTATAGAGGCTATAGCCAGAAAATTCAAGATATACATTACATTTGTCATAAAAATATCTCAAACATATGGCATTTTAATCAAAATTGTTAGAGCCATTTTCAAGAAAATCAAAATTTTTTAAAAATGTTCCATGTGAAGGGTAGTTTAGGGCGGGGCTATTTTCTTCAAAACCATGTCGCATCCTTGAAAGACATTAAACTTAAATACCAACATTAGTTTTTAACCGAACTTTCGTTTTTGAGTTATGCTGTCCACACACACAGACATTTTTCTAAAAATACTTTTTTTGGATTCAGGAGGTCTCAAAACATATATTTCCGGTGGAATCTCAACATTCAATTTTTAGGTGGAATACAATACTTCCCCCACTTACCAGTAGAGAAAGTAAAAATGGAGCATCATTCTTGAAGATAAATAGATCCCTGATTACCCACGAAGAAGATCAGTGGCAATATTTTGTTTGACTGCTGGTCATGACTGTCTAGGTGCACACCTTCATAAGATAAATATACATAATACCCCACAGTGTACCCTCTAAACACCCAAATTCAGTTATGGACAAAGAACACTTACTAACATGCCAAGCAATTCCAAAAATAGATCTTCACAGGCAATTAACATCTTATTACTGGGATGCCAGACAGAGAATGGATGAACTCCAAGATCCAGAGGATTAGCAAACAACTTTTGGTATTTTGTTTTACTAAAATATGTACTAGCTTTTATAAGATGGAAACCCTTGAAAACGGAAAAATATTACTGAACAATCATGTTCCATTTTAGGCAGGTTTTACTGTATTTGTGGCTGTTTCCCGGTGTAAAAACATTAATTTGAAATATTAAATTTTTGCAATAAAACTATAGTGTATCGTTTTTTGAGAAAAAAAGCAAAATCCATGTAACTGCAGTCAAGTGTGACCCCGTTGGCTTCCAAGCATGCCATTACACCAATTATTTTACTTGGGCCCTCCCCTTCCTTTACCACAGGCACATTTGACTGCACTTGCTGGGATTTGAACTTGCGATATTTGGCTTTGAATGAATGGCTAGTTCATTGCATATTGTTTTAACCATCATGGCTGTTTGAATCAGTTTGGCTGAGGTGACTTAGAAAGGGATATGAAAACCAGTTTAGAAAATAGAGGATGAATGTCATATGTAGCAAAATATCTCCGCAGTGAAAGGGTTAATGCACTAGTCATGCATCACATTGTGTTCTCTTATCTGACACTTTAAACTAACAAGTCTTTGTACTTATAGAAGACATGGCACTAATTTCATCATGGGCCATTGATAATCAAGTATATACTGCATCTATGATCTCATTTGTTTATGCTACTCACTATCTGACCCACAACAGCACAGCTGTCAATATGAGACTAATAAACACTTCAGCAATTTAGCACCTTAAGCTGCAAAGTGTTTCTGAGAGATTGAGGGCTCTAAGCAACAATGGTCAGCCTTGACATTCAGGATCCTAAACCACAAAGTTTAGCTGAGAGATTGCGGCCCATAAGATGCAAAGCATAGCCAAGATATTGGGAGCCCCATGCAGTGAAGCATAGCCAAGAAATTGGTACCCCATGCGCATAAAATAAGTAAAATGTATTATCTGTTTAATTGTCATTGTAAGCTTGTAGAATAATATAATTTAAAGTAGCTTTAAGTTAATAATACAGATTAGATTCGGGTTGACATAACTATAAGTAAGGAAGTTACGGATCTCTGAATGTTAAAATGTTATACTTCACATATTACACCAAATTACTATAACTAGTTTGTACTACTTTATGTTGTCTGTTGAAGTGTAATGTTGGTTGGCTGGTTGGTATTTTATGTTAAATGCAGTTTCCTTGCACTCCAATATTTAGGTGGGATGTAATCAACAATTTGTAACTGTTAAGAAGTGGGCAGCATGTATTTGACTGTTACTTCGCCCACATATTAGAAAGTATTTACAGGAAAGGAATTGAAATGATGTCTCGAATTCTCCATTACCATTAGGGTCGAAGGGAACAGGAGTTCAGTCAAGAGAGACTGGTAGGAAAGTTTAAAGAGGGATTGGTATAGGAAGAGGAAGAAATACCAATTCGGCCAGTAGCTCACCAAAATGACCAATGCTTATTACTGAGCAGCCCTTCCCTTTAGTTTATCACATGATTTTGTTTAGATCAGTTCCTATAAGTCTTCTTATTTAGAAGGGATTAACGTGTCTCCTTTCTGTTAGTAACAAAATTATCATGTGACTAGTAACAGCTGCACCAGATGAAGGTGAGGTATTGGACATTAGGTTTTTGTCCGGGTCGGTTCCTTTAAGCCTTTAATTAATTATTACATATTAATAATATTCAATGAATTATTAGAAGGAATCAAAGGGTCCCCTCCCTGTTATGAACGAAAGTCTTTCTGCAGCCAATGTGGTTTCAATTACCTGGAAGCAAACTCATTGATGTTACTGATAATGTAAAAAGAGGGGAAATTAGCAAGCAACAAGGTGACAGAGAAGTAGAAGAAAGAAGCTATGATTGGTGACAATAATTTGATGGAGAAAAAAGATGGCGGAGAATTGAAAACATTACACGTAGTTCAAGCTACAGTGAGTGGAGGTGAAGATGCTAGTGCAAGTTCTCAACAAAGGGGCAATTCCAAAGTCAAATAGAAATGATCCGGGTAAACAAGAAGAGAAGGGGTTTGACCATGTGGAATGGAAGGACAGAGAGACAGGCATTACATATGTGGGTAGACTGAAACGGGAGAAGGACAAGCAGAAAAGTCCAGCTCATATTTGGAAAGATATTAAATAAAAAAAGTGGGTATCAGGTAATTAACATATGTTAATATATAGGAAGCCAAAGTAAAGGGAGGAAAATGGTGCTCCACACTGTGTGAGAAGGAAGAACGAGTGATCAAGTGAAGTGTGTACAGGGTGGTAGGTGGGATGCAAAATTTAAGTGGGGAAAGGAAGTGTAAGTGATATAGAGCTAAGAAGAAAGTGAATAAGTGAGCTGTAGAAAATTATTAATCAGGAAACATAAGAAAAATTAGGGGGAAAATAAGTTTTAGAATGGAATGGGTAATCTACAATAGTAATGATTTTAGGGAAAAGACGGTAAAAGAGTATTTGGTGAAAATAGATAAATCAAAAAGACAAGTTAATAAGACAGGTTTAAACTAGGTTAATTAACTGTAGTCAAAGAATAGACAGCACACATAAAAAATATGTGAAGAATCGTAGGGGGCTGTTGCATGACAGAAGGGCTAGGGCCCAAGTTCATGGGCAGCCCAATATGTGTACACTTTTTTATTCAATAAATTCATATTCATTGTTTCTTTTCCTACAGACTTACTACTGAAGTTTAAGAACAGAACTGTTCAAATACACCAACTATAGTAAAATGAATATCAAAGAAGAATCTTGTTTCCCAGACTTTAGTTCAGAGAATGAGAGAGGTACCAAAGACCTTTTCAAGAAAGTGAAGATTGAAACTATTACAAGTTGCAGTGATATCAAACCAGAACTTGAAGATTCCACATGTTCTCAGAATGAAGATCAGCATCTAATGAGATTTCATAAAGCCATCAAAAGTGAAACTGAAATCAAAATAGAAATTAAAGAAGAAGATTGGTGGCTGGAAAGAGAAGATTCGTGTACTAAGGTAAAACTGTATGTTTATTTTCCTTCTTTTTTTTTTCTTTACATGTTTTCTTAAATGTGTGACACTGAGATATGTAAATTTCAGGAGTTTATTTTGTCTCAGAAAGAAAGAAAGCAGTGATAAAATGACAGTAATCCAGACTTGTCAGTTTTCTATCAATTTATCTTCTAAAATGTTACCATGAATACAGTTTTCTTCTCTTAATTAAGAAAGCCTGCAGTTTTTGGGCTATCACAACTAATAACCATTTTTACGATAACCTTGCATAGTCCTTTCACTGTCTTTCTACACTTCCCTTTTCTCTCATTACCTAAGATACAATCACTCGCGATACTCATTGAGTCTTCTTATGATGTACTAACAGGACAATGCACATGCACAGCTGTGTTACACCCACTGACACTCACTGACTCATGTCTGTAAGTCAATTCTAAAACTCACTGTCAACTATTCTTCTCAGATCTCATCTATTTCAGATGACATCACAGAGAGCTTTCTCGACTTGTACACATACTGGAAATGGCGCAGGAGTCTTGAGAATGTTCCTGAAACTCATCTTGTTTCTGCCACATCGAGCTTTCTCGACTTGTACACATACTGAAAATGGCGCAGGAGTCTTGAGAATATTCCTGAAACCCATCTTGTTTCTGCCACATTGATTATTGGAGTCATATACACATAGAGTGTAGGCAGAGTGGCCCTAAAAATCTTTGCCTGCTCGCAGGTTCAGTATGCAGTATGAAGCAGCCCAGCCATGTCCCTCCCCCGGCAAAGGCCGAGCTTGACGTCACACTCCTACCTCAGCGCTGGTTGTCCCAACCACCACCATAGTAGTTGGCCAGATGATCCCGATGAACCACCAGCATCTACTCTCAGGGTAGCCCTAGGTGCAGTAGACTTTGCCATCATATCACTTCTCCAGGTGGCACAGACCTTGGCAATGTTATTGGGTTCCACCCCTTGTTGTGGGTAGGGTGAAGTCTGCCATCCTGCTTGAAAGCTCTGTAGCAACCTTGCCAGTTGTAATGGGTGTTCCTCAGCCTGCCCTTCACACATGTGTGTTGATGTACCTTCCCGCTCACAATGTGAAAACGACTACCCAGGTTCCATAACCACTGACCTCCACAGTGCACCTTCTCAGCCACCTTTCTCCTGTGGGGTCACCCTATTCACCTCCTGGTGCCTCACTAGTGTTCTGCAGCATTACCTCCTCTTGTCCGAATCACAGGACCCTCCTGCCAATGATGACCATCACCTGGTGACTTCTGATGCCATCAGTCGCCCTGGCAACGAACACTCACAGACCCATAAATCTCTGTCCCAAGGTCAAATCCAGGCAGGCCTCCTCCACAGCCAAGGTGTAATTCAATGCCACCAATCCAATGTTTGTGTAATCCAATGTTGGGTTAATCCAGTTTCCTCATTGGCATATCCTCTGTCACATCTGGTCAAATCACAGTCACTGCTGCACTTGTGTCCACTAGTCCTCAGCACGGCTTCTCCTGTATCCTGCTGTCCACAATGATGTCATCCTCCGTTGTTCTTTTCATGACGCTCAGCGTCACGTGATTGGATGTCTGCCAGTTCTAGTATGTCCCATGCCAAGTCAGTTCTTATTTGTGCCTCACTTGCTCATAGACTTCCCTACTGGCAGTCCTTCAGAACGTGTTCTGTTTGGCTACATCCCAGTCACACTCAGCTAGGGATCCTCTGTGACTATGTGTGTCCTTGTCATGTCATACCTGTACGTTCTCTGAGATGGATGTATCTATCACCTCGATCATGAGGTGCCCCCTCCCCAGGTCTACACTATCACGTCTGACCTTGGCATCCAGTTCCTCGATGCTGCCGTCTCACCTGTCCTTTTCTGGACCCCAAGGTGTCCACGCACTGGCAAAAGTTTCCCACCTTTCCGCTGAGTTCTTCCACATCTTTCAGACTGACAAGTTCCCTGTCATTGTTTGCCAATAGCACCATCTTCATTTTGGGTGCCCGCCTCTATAGCATGGGGGTAGTGTCTGCCTCACGTCCAAGAAGTCACAAGTTTGAATGTCGCTTAGACTGAGTTATTCGAATAGCATTTTTACCAAGGTTTTCCCTTATCCTGAGAAGACGAATGTTGAGTAACTTAAAGCTCTATGGACCTCGGACTCATTTGAGCATCATTTTACCCATTTTATTAATTTACCATCCGATATGACACTACATTGGAGGATGTTAAAAAAAATCATCTCAGATATTTTTGTCATCTTTTTCATCCTGGGATTCGTTTCTGTCTTCACTTTTTCATTTTTTCTATCATGGAGTTCACTGTTGTTACTTCATTTCCTATCTTGTCCACTCTGGATTTCATTTCTTTCTTTCTGGAATTTAAGTCATTTATTTCTGTTTTCATCTATGTCTTCATTTCTTCCATTCCAGAGTTTACATTTACCATTCGTGTCTCCATCTTTTCCATGCCGATATTCATGCTCTACAATTTGGATTTGATTTTTCTCCACTTCATCCTTTCTTTATTCAGGGGTCTCCATCTAGGGGATATGTGAATAGCGACCACAAGGTACCCAAGCTGAGCAGAACATTACTTCCACTTACTGGTGTTTTGCTCCTCACTGTAACTTTTCTATCTGACCTTACCTTGGTCAACTCTTGTTCTCTTCCGACCCCAATGCTATTAGGGTTCCTGAGGGCTAGGGAGTCTTTATTTTTCCAACCTCTCCATTTCTCTAATTTCTCTATAAAACCTTAACCCCTAACATGCTGACCTGTCATAGCATGTATACGTCCTCTCATTGGTAATCAGAGGATATGGTCGGTGAATTTATTTTGATAACTCTCCCGGTCAGGTCGGTGAGATCCATAAACCAACGACAGGTGTGGTCCTCCAGACATTCTGGGGGTTGTGAGAGAGCGATGTGACTGCCAAAACATAAAAATATGGTGCTCTCTAACAAGCGGTTACATTTATTGCTAAGTCTCTTCAATATTTATGCAATATGACTCGAGGGGTAAAATGTTCCGGAGTTAAAATAGTCCCCCATTCGGATCTCCGGGTGGGGACTACTTCTCGAGAACCAAAACATTATATTAATAGAAGATCTAATATCAGACTTCTACAATGGAATGTGGGTGGTCTCACACAAACAAAAAGAGTAGAACTGAATAAAATTGTATTTGACTATAATATCGATATATTTTTCATACAGGAAGCAAATCTAACAAATGACCAACTTAAATACTTCAATTTTACTAGTTTTCTACTACACCTACTACCCAAAAATAGACAGATAAGTAGTGGAATATTAGTTGGAGTCAAAAAGGATATTAAATCCTCCTTTGAAATTGTTAAAGAAATGGATAACACAGATAAAAGTGAATTAATAAAGCTAAATTTTTGGGATTACAAAACACATCTACATTTATACAGTATTTACAGTCCTCCCAGGAATGAACCAGATCTCTCTCTTATTGACCAATTAAATAAAACAATCGTAATTGGGGATTTCAATGCCCATTCCAAAAGATGGGGTTGTGAAAAAGTGGATTCTACAGGGAAGATAGTGGAAAAAGTTTTGAATACCACAACTGTTGAACTGATTTATAGTAAGGAAGATCCCACAACCTTCATACATTACTCTGGAGCAGGCAGTAACCCAGACCTCTTGTTAGCTACAACAGATATTGTTTCAAAAATTAAAAAACAAGTTATAGAAGATCCAAGTTCTGGTCACAGAGCAGTAATTGCTGATATAAAACTAGATAATACAAATAACAGTCAATGTCACACGAATCTGTATTGGAACTTCAAAAAAGCAGATTGGATCAAATATAAAACTGAACTGGAACATAAATTTAAAGAACAAACTCACAGCTACATGACCAACCAGATCATTTGAACAAAAATTTCTGTAAAGTCATCCTAGAAACCGCAAAATAACATATTCCTCGGGGAAGAATTAAAAATTTCAAACCCTTTTGGAATCCCCAGTTAGAAGAACTGAAAAAGCAAAGGACATAGCTAGAAATACAGCTGAACAAACAAAAAACATATTGGATACACAAATATGGCGGAAGAAATGTGCCTCACTAAAAAAAGAAATTAATACTGCTAAAAAGAATTACTTTAATAATTTCATAGAAAAAATGGATTATAGGACAGATGGTAACAAAGCTCATAAGTTCATAAAAAATGTCAAGGGTAGGAAAGAAAACAACAGCACACCTATCATACACAACAATAAAGTATTAACAAATGATGCAGCCATAGCCAAAACATTCAATAAATATTATGCTAATTCACATAAAGTAACAAGAAATAATAAAAAGGAACGTAAAGAATTTAAGAAAGATTTGAAACAAGAAAGAAAATGTGGTCCTAACACTCAGTGCAATATCTTTTTTCAAAATTTTAATATGCAAGAACTGAACATTGCAATAAATAATCTAAAAAACAAAAAGTCTCCTGGACCTGATCACATACATCCAGAGTTCATAAAAAACCTTGGAAAAACAGCAAAACAATAACTACTAAAACTCTACAATCCATCCTGGAAAACCACTGTACCTGCTGAATGGCGAAAGGCAATAATTGTCCCTCTTTTGAAGAAAGACAAAACAGCCTCAGAAATAAAAAATTATAGATCAATAGCTCTTACTAGCATAATAGCAAAAGTGATGGAAAGAATGGTGTCAAACAGGTTAAATTGGTTTCTAGAATCAAAAAATTTAATTTCCCCATGTCAAGCTGGATTCAGAGAGTTCCACTCTACAAATGAACAAGTGTTACTTCTCAGTCAAGAAATCAAAGACTCCTTCAATAGAAAAGAAGATAATTTATCAGTTTTTATCGATTTCCAAAGTGCATATGATTCTATATGCAGAACAAAACTACTAAAGAAAGTAAAAAAAATAGGGATACAAGGTCCAATGTTTTCATGGCTATGTCATTTCCTAACACAACGCTTTATTGCAACCAGATATGGAAGAAACATATCTAAATACAAACAAGTACACCGTGGCTTACCACAAGGTGCAGTGCTAAGCACAACACTTTTTAATATATTTATTAATGATCTGCCACAACAAATACAAGAATCAGGTGTGAAGTGTGCACTATTTGCTGATGTCTTAGTAATGTGATGTCGGTCTGGGTGGCTCAGTTGGTTAGACGCTGGCCTACTGTTCCCAAGGTCGCGGGTTCAAACCCGGCCCAGGCCGATGGTTTTTAAGTGTGCTTAAAAACGACAGCTCCATGTCAGTAGATTTACTGGCATGTAAAAGAACTCCTGCGGGACAAAATTCCGGCACACCGGCGACGCTGATGTGATCCTGGCAATTGACAGCATCGTTAAACAACAAAATAATTTTTTTTTTCAAAGCCAAAAAGCAAAAGTACAGAACTAGAAAAAAACCATGCAACAATCTTTAACCAAATTACAAAGGTGGACCAAAGAAAATTTAATGACTGTTAATACAACAAAATCAAACTACCAAATCTTTTCACTAAGAAAAAACCCACTAAAAATAAAACTAAATTTTGAGAGTCAACAGTTACCAGAAACAAAGGAAGCAAAGTATTTAGGAGTTACATTTGATACTAAACTTACATGGACCAAACAAATAGAAAATGTAATACAAAGAGCAGAGAGGCGCCTTTCACTGTTAAAACGTCTAACAGGAATGAAGTGAGGATGTTCCAGAGCAACTCTTAACACAACATACAATGTATATATAAAGCCATTATTTACTTCCTGCAGCGAAGTTCTTGTAACAGCAAACAGAAAAGATTCAAATCTTTCAAAACCAAAGTCTGAGATTAATTACAGGTGCTATCAAAGCCACACCAAATGCCCCATTGAATATGAAATAGAAAAAGCGGCTCTTATTCAACACAAAAAGTTGATCAGACTCCCATTCAATACATGGCACAAGAGAAATTTTACACATACACTAAAGACTCAGGAGAGCTTTCTTGCCAAAGTTCAAGACATTAAGAAGAATGTATACCTTCCTAATTCAAAGGAAAACTTCATATCTAAAGTCAATCCGACACAAAAATTAGACATCACATATTATTTACACCTGACAGAAGAAGTTAAGAAAAGTGATACTCCAACTAGTGTTCTAAAATTATTGGCATTAGAGACAATCCATACTAGATTTCCACAACACTAATGGCTCCATATTTATACTGATGGATCATTTATATCAAACCAAGATGGAGCAGGTGCTGGAGTCACATGTCACCTCTTTTCCTATTACAAATCTTTGGAACTACTAACTTTGATGGAGAAATTGAAGCAATTCGAATGGCCCTACAAAATCTTTTGTACAGAATTTCACATTTTCAGCAAGCAGTTATGCTCTCAGATTCCAGGGCAGCAATAATAGCAATTACTTCCAAGTTGTCACCAAAAAACCAAACAATTATAGAATGTTGGAAAATCCTTACCCATCTAACAGCAATTCAAAAACACCTAGTCTCCCAATGGATACCGGCTCACTGTGGACTGAGTGGTAATGAGAAAGCTGATTTTCTTGCAAAAAAGGTTACTGGCAATGTGCAGAAATCAATAGTTACTCTACCATTTTATGCAGCTAAAAGATTAGTCAACTCTGAATTCAAAAAAATTATTGAAAAATATTACTATGAAAAATCAAAAAATAAAAGATGGGAACTACCAAACATTCAAACAGTAATTCCTGAGTATCCTCAAAAAACAGCAGTTGCAACCTTCAGGTTGATTACAGGACATGATTGTCTGGCAAAACATTTAAACAGAATTGGGATATATTCTTCACCACTCTGTCCTCTATGTGATCTGCAAGAGGAAACGGATCGAGACCACCTTCAAATATGCCCGGCCACTTCTATTGCCCCATCCATCAGTGAAAAATATTGGAGAGCAAGAGGATTAATGACTTGATTGTCAGAAATCCAGCATTAGCTAACAACAACAACAACAACTTCATCCTTTCTGGATTCCATATCCACCTTCATTTTTGTTATACTAGCCATCAGTTTCTCGAGCATTGCCTCCATTGTGGCATTCATGTTGCACTTCTGACACCAGTGTGACAAAATGACAAACATCCAATCTGGTTACTTTTCTATCACATTATTGTCGTCTAAAATACTTCCACAAATACACAGTTTTCTTCCTGGCGTTAACACTGTCTACAGTCCTTTGGGCTATCACAGTTCACAACTGTTGTTCTCATGTATGCCATGCAAAGCAGCTTGATCAAGGCCATCTCTAAGTAAGAGGCCTGGATATTCGATTCGTGACGTCACAATGCGAGGCTGACGTTCCAAGCAATTCATACGGAATAAACACATGTTTTACAGCATTTCTGCGCTAGAAAAAGCGTCCATTCATTTATATTTTAATATTTCGTATTAAAAGTTAATGTGTGGAATGTATGTTAGTGGAAAACATGTTTTGCATAGTTGTTTATGGCAGAGCATGCTTCTTACGTTCGCAATGCGAATAAATCTCCAGGTTTTTTTTCCCTGTAGATAATGCCAAACTGTCTTGTTTAATAATGCAGAAGTTTTTTAAGAGGATGTTGGTTATTGCTTTTATTATTTTCCTCGTCAAAATAGCACCCGGTAACTTGCAATCACTAGCATTACAGTCAGCACTGATATTATTGTCACATGCCTCAGCACCTAAATGAATTAAGTTTCTCTGGTTTTCTACATTAAGAAATTCTTGTTCATATGTCTCAACAAATTCAGTACTTTTTCGTGATCACCTTCTCTGATAAATATTTTAAATGCAAGAGTTTCTATCAGGACTGAGAGGTTGAGAAAGTTGTCTGAGGTAATCAGGATGGGTTAAAGAAAGAACATTGGAATCACGTAACCATGAGTGTCGGCAGACCTTTTTCCAGGGGGAGGGGGGGACACATGTTGGAAATTTGCAATCATATAATATGTTGTTGTTGTTGTTGTTTTCTAGTGCTTTACATCTGGCAATGAAGCCATTAGCATTCGTGCTTTCCAATACTTTTGAACTGTAGTTTCTTCTGATCTTAATGCTTCACAGGTCTTCAAGTGTTCTTCATTCATTTCTGCTGGATCGTTACACAGGACACATATTGGTGAGGCTGAGATACCTATTCTGTAGAGATGACTTGCCAAGCAGTCATATAATATTAAATCATTATTTTATTGTCAAAATTTATAATATTTGTTGCAGATAACCGTATTAACTTGTGCTAAATAAAAATTGTTCTTTACATCAAAATTAAAATAACAGTTTAATAGTCAGTAACTGGCTGCACATTAAGTTCACCAACTTTCAAGGGGGGCTGTGCCCCCCCCCCCCCCCCCCCCCCATTCCCTTGCCCCCGTTTCGCGACGCCCATGCACGTAACTGTCTGTAAGCTGCTGGGTGAGAAAAATAAATTGAGCACGCCTATAACATATTGGGCGTATATTTAATTGACTTTTGACTGACCAATTTTACCTCCTCTTCTAGGAATTTAGTTTTTAGGTATTTTGTGGAATCTTCATTTCCTCCGAACATTCCTTTAACATGCTGGCGGCCTAAAGTAGTCTATGTTCTGTTTGTTCACTTGCTATTGTAAACGACCTAAGAGTATCAAATTTAGACCATTTATCCCATATCATTAGTTTACAGAATTTAAACTTACTATTGCGTATTACAATTTTACCCTGTTGAACCTGAATAATAAAATTGGAATTAATTTTCAATGCTGCTACAATTTTAGGAATTTCTTCAGTATCAATTTTCACAAAAATTACATCGTTTTCTTTTATGATGACAGTGAATCCCTCTAATTTCATGTCACTAATTCTATTTTTAAAGCCCTGAAACTCAACAATGTCATCTTCGAGTCATTTACGAAATGCTATGGATTTTCAGTAAGTTTAGGAGTTGTTCTGGGTACTACAAAACGCTTCCATCATTTCGCGTAGCAGTAAATTCCTTCACTATGTGCTGTTCAGAAAAATGTTTAATACATACCACACCTGGTTCATAAATATCCCTGTGAATAGCACGTACCCACTGTTGTCTCCTGTGTGGATCCTTTGGAAACGAAAACAGTAACATACTTTTCTATAATTGTTTTATAGTTTCAGGTATAACCCGGCACACAACATTTCCTAGGCATTTTGTACTGAAAACTACACCACTTTGTAACTTAATTTTTTGTTCACTTAATTGTTTACTGACACGTTGTAAGGCACAAGCAACTTCTTAGCGTTCCAACCTCTTACTGATATGTTGCATTCCCGTAATAAACAAATAGGTGATAAACATAAGCCTCCTGTGATGATGTCAATAACGTAATCTCTTTCCGTATACAGGCCTGTTAGATAAAGATGGCCTTGGCTTGATCCTGTCCGTGCCCAGCAAGAGCTGAGCCCGATGTCACAGAACATTTCTTGCTGTGCAACTAATTTCCTCCATATTACACAGGATATATTACATATGCATGTTCCAGAGCAACACTTAACACAACATGTAATATATATATAAAACCATTGTTTACTTATTGCAGCGAAGTTCTTGTAACAGCAAACACAAAAAAAATTCAAATCTTTCAAAACCAAAGTCTGAGATTAATTACAGGTGCTATCAAACCCACACCAATAGCAGCTATGGAAATACTAACCAACCAATACCCCATTGAATATGAAATAGAAAAAGCGGCTCTTATTCAACACGAAAAGTTGATCAGACTCCCATTCAATACATGGCACAAGACAAATTTTACACATACACTAAAGACTCAGGAGAGCTTTCTTGCCAAAGTTCAAGACATCAAGAAGGATGTACACCTTCCTAATTCAAAGGAAAACTTTATATCTAAAGTCAATCCAACACATACATTAGACATCACATATTATTTACACCTGACAGAAGAAGTTAAAAAAAGTGATACTCCAACTAGTGTTCTAAAATTATTGGCATTAGAGACAATCCATACTAGGTTTCCAGAACATGAGTGGCTCCATATTTATACTGATGGATCATTTATATCAAACAAAGATGGAGCAGTTGCTGGAGTCACATGTCACCTCTTTTCCTATTACAAATCTTTAAGTTATGGAACTACTAACTTTGATGGAGAAATTGAAGCAATTCGAATGGCCCTACAAAATCTTTTGTACAGAATTTCACATTTTCAGCAAGCAGTTATTCTCTCAGATTCCAGGGCAGCAATTATAGCAATTACTTCCAAGTTGTCACCAAAAAACCAAACTATTATAGAATGTTGGAAGATGCTTAGCCATCTAACAGCACTTCAAAAACACCTAGTCTTCCAATGGATACCGGCTCACTGTGGACTGAGTGGTAATGAGAAAGCTGATTTTCTTGCAAAAAAGGGTACCAGCGGTGTACAGAAATCTATAGTTAATTTACCATTTTATGCAGCTAAAAGATTAGTCAACTCTGAATTCAAAAAAATTATTGCAAAATATTACTATGAAAAATCAAAGAATAAAAGATGGGAACTACCAAACATTCAAACAGTGATTCCTGAGTATCCTTGAAAAACAGCAGTTGCAACCTTCAGGTTGATTACAGGACATGATTGTCTGGCAAAACATTTAAACAGAATTGGGATATATTCTTCACCACTCTGTCCTCTATGTGATCTGCAAGAGGAAATGGATCGAGACCACCTTCAAATATGCCCGGCCACTTCTAGTGCCCCATCCATCAGTGAAAAATATTGGAGAGCAAGCGGATTAATGACTTCATTGTCAGAAATCCAGCATTAGCTAACAACATATTACATATGCATGATGATGGAGTTTCATTTGACTGCAGTTGTTGCTTTTCCTTGTAAAAACGTTACAGTGATAATTATAAAAAAATATATGTTTTATAATATGTTGTTGTTGGCTAATGCTGGATTTCTGACAATGAAGTCATTAATCCTCTTGCTCTCCAATATTTTTCACTGATGATATTGAAGAGAGCAATAGCAGTAATAGTAACCGCTTTTTAGAGAGCACCATATTTTTATGTTTTGGCGGTCACATCGCTCTCTCACAACCCCCAGAATGTCTGGAGGACCACACCTGTCGTTGGTTTACAGGTCTCACCGACCTGACCGGGAGAATTATCAAAATAAATTCACCGACCACATCCTCTGATCACCAATCACATGACGTATTACATGCCATGACAGATCAGCATGTTGGGGTTAAGATTTTATAGAGAAATGGAGAGGTTGGAAAAATAAAGATTCCCTAGCCCTCGGGAACCCTAATAGCATCGGGGTCGGAAGAGAACAAGAGATGACCAAGGTAAGGTCAGATAGGAAAGTTACAGTGAGGAGCAAAACACCAGTAAGTGGAAGTAATGTTCTGCTTAAAAAATGTAGATCTTGCTAAAATACACAATTTATGCCTGAATAAATTTTCCTGTAGGTTGAACCATTCTGGAGATATTCCTTGTTATGTGTGTGAGTTTCGGAAAACTTAAAACCTTCGTGAAATGGAACATCATTGTTCAGTTGTTTTGCATGTTAAGCGTGGAAAGAGAACGAGATCTGAAAGCTTTAAAATACTTGACTATCGCTCAAAGCCTACTGCATTCTAACATTCCTCTTACACCTACAAGGAAATAAGCACAAGATAATTTGTACAAATGCCCATCTCAACTAACACAAAGAAGATATAGGAGTAAGAGTTTATAAGAATGGTTAGTACAAGAGTAGAGAAGGTCACGTGAGTGCAACACATCAGATTTTTTCAATTAATACCTATAAAGCTGAAAGAGTAGCAATGGTGATATTATACAAACACATTCCTCTGTCTTTAAGCCAAATAGCAGCACTCAGCTATTTTAGAAAAAATTACATTTAGACAAGTTTTTCTACCTGCTATCATTTCTTTTTACGTAGCTTCTGCAAACTATTCCAACAAACGCTTATATTTCTATCTAGTACCTGTTAATCTGCATAAACCTTTTCAGAAATAGTTTCATAACACATTTCATTGCAGCAACAAGCTATTTAAAGAAAATTGAAGGTATACATTTAATTTGTCATGCAAATATCTTAAAATATTTGGTATTTTAATAAAAATCATGGCAGTTTTGGGAAAATAAAGAGTAACAAAAATGTTCGTGCAAATATGCATGCACAAAATCTTTTTTTTTTCCTTTCTTTTTGGGAGGCAGATTCAGCAGAAAACCAAGGTACGTATTTCCACTGAAATCTTGGTAACAAAGTTTGGGTAGAATGCAATACTTTCTCTACTGACTATAGGTAGGTAGTAGAGAAACTAAAAACTCAAGTGTTCAGCATTATATTTTAAGAGGAAGGACTAAAATTTTAAGAGAAACATTTGAAAATTTCATTGGAATAAAAGTAAGATTTAGTAATGAAATTGTCATAATTAGCTCACTGGAAAAGATTACATACATAGTTCTTTATTTGTAACTCCCCTTACATCAAAGAACTTTAAATAGCTGTTGTCATGTTGTTCTTTCCTACCATATAGCACACCAACAGGAATGTTTCTCCAGGCTGGTCATGTTTAAGAGTATCAACAATAACATGTGCCACTATTTACAATCATCAGTGGTTTCACCTATGAAGATCCATATTTTGTTACTGCCTATGCTATTTATTTTCTTCGTTGTATCATCATAGCAAGAAGTCAGATAGCTCTTTCTTAACGTGGACTGAGGGAATGGGATAAGTCATGTAGGAACTGTTTGAAGGCAGATACATTAGAATCCTGATGACTCAACTCTCAATAACTTGACAACCTTTTTTGTTATCATTAAACTTGATTGTAATAACTTCTATTATGTACTATAGGTAAATTTTAATTAGTGTACAACCTACCACAATCTCCCGTACAGTAAGGAAAGGGCTGACCATGCATTGACCTCTGATATCTAGTTAGGACATGTGCAGCCGACAGACTAGTGTTATGAAACCAAAAGCTTACCGCTAATAACATGGATACATAGGACAAACACTTGTTAGGAAGGTTTGAAGGTTTATTGCTCTATCCAGTATAAAGGGATTTTTCAGACATGACAATTGTGCAGTGGTTTATCGAGTACAATTGTGTATTTATGATACCATAGGAGTGTCAGGTTATCTTTCCGATTTCTGCAGACCATGCATGATTAAGTACAGTGCCCGCTCACATCGGCAGTGTCTTGTTTATTTCAAGGAAGTAACCAGATATTAGTTATCACATTGTCAATTTACATGTCACTTCCACATATTCAAGCAAGATCATTTAGTAAATGTAAAAGATACCCATGTATGTGGTAAGCTAAAATTTCAGTTATATATTTCTGGTTACAGTGCAGCTTCCAAGATTTCAACCTTACTGTTAGTGTTGTGTTGAATTGTTTGTGCCAGTGAAAATATTGAATGAGAAGAAAGGACCACCAATTGTTTTATAATATGAATCAAGTTAAAATGCATATTTTGTACTGATACTTGTTAGCATAACATAAAATATATACTACTAAACAATTTTTACTTTCTGTACTGGTAAGTAGGGGAAGTATTGTATTCCACCCAAAAATTCGAAGTCAAGATTTCACCGGAAATACATGTTTTGAGGCCCCCTGAATCCAAAAAAAGCATTTTTTAGAAAAAGGTCCGTGTGTGTGTCTGTGTGTCTGTCAGTCTGTCAGTCTGTGGACAGCATAGCTCAAAAACGAAAAGTCGGTTAAAAACCAAAGTTGGTATTTAAGTTTAATGTCGTTCAAGGATGTGACACGAAGATTTTGAAGAAAATAGCCCCACCCTAAACTACCCTTTACATGGAAAATTTTTCGAAAATTTTGATTTTCTTGAAAATGGCTCTAACGATTTTGATTAAAATGTCATATGTTTGAGATATTTTTATGACAAATGAAATGTATATCTTGAATTTTCTGGCTATAGTCCCTGTAGTCATATTTACTCTGGACGACTTTTGCATAACTGGTAATCCGTTAGAGATAGACCAAATTATACTATACAAAAAATGTATATCTTGCTAAAATACACAATTTATGCCTCAATAAATTTTCTTGTAGGGTGAACCATTTCGGAAATATACCTTGTTATGTGTGTGAGTTTCGGAAAACTTGGAACTTTCGTGAAATGGGTCATTGTTGTTCATTTTTTTATATGTTATGTGTACAAAGAGAACGGAATCTCAAAGCTTTAAAAGATTTGACTATCGCACAAAGCCTACTGTATTCCAATATTCCCCTTGCACCTACAAGGAAATAAGCCATAAGATAATTTGTACAAATGTTTATTTTAACTAACACGAAGAAGATATAGGAATAAGAGTTTGTAAGAATGGTTAGTACAAGAGTAGAGAAAGTCATGTGAGTGCAACACATCAGATTTTTTAAAGTTGGGTAAGCTTATTATTGCTTGAAAGCAGCATAGGGCAATAAATGGTTCTTCATTTGTAATAGTTATGTGAGCATTATTACTGTTTAGATGACTTCTTTGTGTTACAGTTTTTATTGTATTCCACATTGTTTTAATTTTATTATTATATTCATGAATACCTAGTAAGTAATAGATTCTTTTTGCTTCATTGATTACTCTTTTAAGTATTTTGGAATACACACTGTAGTGTTTTGTAGTGTTTGTGTGATAAATTGTGTGACATACCATGAAAAAATTTCTTTTATTTACACAGGACTTCCTAAAAATTATTTAAGGTTTGACTATCATTACCTGTGATGAATTTATCACTTCTTAGGGAAAATAACTTCAAATGATAATAGCATAAGTTTTAACAAATCAAATTTGTCATTTACTTGAGTTTTGACATACACATAAGTCTGCTTTCCGTTCTTCAAAACCGATTTAAATTTAAAGGTACACTGATCATTAATTATTCTTGTAATCTACTTTTCGTACTGTTTCTTACTAACAATACCTGAGCATTGTGATCTGATATGACATTTACAAGAGGAGTTAAATGATAATGTGGAATTTTTTGTGAGTCTGGAAAAATACTATCTATAACTGTTGTAGTGTTCATGTTAGAAATCTAGTTAGCAATGGCACAGGTTTAATCGCAACTTCCGTTCTCATTTGTTAACAAAGTTGAGCAATGTGAATGTTTGTTAAATGATCTATCATGATTATTATTGAACTATGTAACAAGATTTTAAATTTGAAAATATATAAAAAGAAGTCAGTTTTTGTATTTTGATGTAGATTTACAACATTTGGTGACACCTGATGTGATGGAACCATGGTAATTCCTATCCTAGAGCAGAAGGAATAATATATTCGTGAAACAATAGTGTATTCACGACTGCTACCATTTTTGTACTGTGTCACTGGGGTGCACAGAAATGTAACTCATGTTAGCTTCCTACAACCCACTGGAACATGCAATCTTTTATTAAACCTGATAAGGATGAATGCAATTAGGATGTAAGGATATTTTAAAAGACTTCACACTGCAACTTGGCAAGTAAAGCTTGCCTTTATTATAACAACTGCAAAAGTACAAAACAAAGTTCAACACCGTGGATTACAAACCCTAAAATATACTCGCCGCCACATCAAGTGGTTACCAAAAATATCACTTCTGAACATGCATTTTCCTTTCACTATTAAGTCTTTAGTTATTCCAAAATCCCTGCCATGCTGCCAAAATATCTTATTCACTCCAAAACCATTTAAGTATGTATATGCGAAAAGAAAAGCTGAAGGCTAAATTTAGAAAAGAGCTAATGGCTGTATTAAGCCATGATGTCTCCCCGACCTGTCACACAATATGCGCAAGCTCCACTAAACATCCTGCTTTGTTGAAATTTCAAGCTCTAAGAACTGTCTTCTCTCGTCACAAACCTGGCTTGCTTGAAGATGGCTCATTGGGCAATGCGCATGCGCCGCTGGTACAGCCATTAGATGTGGGAGGCTCCAATTCGAAGGCTAATTATGCAGGCTCCATCTGTGCTCATAACGTTGAAGCAACAGCATGCTAATTCCATTTTGGTTTGATGAGCATCTAAGACGATTGTAGCTGCTTTGACTTATGAGCCATATAACGGCTCACGACTCAAATAGATATAACACAGTGCCTGGCTTAATCACTAAATTCTGAAGAAAAGAAAATCAATGAATAAACTGAAGAAAGCTAGTAGACAGTGCTTCTGAAAGAACATCAAAGATTTGAAAGGAATTTTTGCAACAGATAAGCCTCCTGAGTTTCATGATTCACTTGCTGCAAATTTCAGTTGTTCAGAAGCATTGATGGCAGAACTTAATGCATTAGATAATAAAATAATGGATACACTTTTACATAACAGTGATGAAGTGGCAGTACTTGTATTGGAGAAAGCACCGAAAACTACAATGCTGAATTTGAAATTACACTGGTACAAGTAAGTAATGTATTGACACCGTGCATGATTGGCAGCCCATGAAGCATCGAACATGAAGGAACAGTATATAGTGAGGATAACAAGTGGAAGGCTTATAAACTTCCTAAAATAGAAATTAAGAAATATAATGATGATCTACTAGAATGGTTAAGTTTTTAGTCTCAGTTCTGTAAGATTCACAAAGATGATAATTTGCACGGTGGTAACAAATTTCAGTATTTAACACAAGTGATAGAAATCGGAACTGAGGCTCAAGAGAATGCACTTAGGTATCCTCAGACATCAGAAAATTATGCAATGTTTTGGAAAAGAGGATCTTCTATCACATATGTGTATAAGGGATGTGTATGTATATGTGGTATCTAATGAAACGCAAGGGGAAAAACTTCTGTTACCCACCTTGTTAATCAAGTTGGAATTTCATCTTAGATTTCTCAGTAGTTTGAATCTAGCATCAAACAGGTCCAAATTGTTTCCATTTGCAGAATCCAGCCTGCCAGAAGAAAGTTTACATTGTGGCAAAGAAGTTCATTTGCCAAAAAGAGATGAAAGAAAGGAAGATAAAAATTCATCTCTACTTGGATGCCTTAATGGGATTTTTACATGTTGAAGTACAAAATGAACAACAGATCTTGCTGGCTTAATCAGGATTTTACATTTTGGTTATGAAAAGTAAAACCGAGGAAAAGTTAAGTTCTTTCAAGACAGAGAAGAACACCAAACACTATGTGTATAAATCCCTTCTAATGATGCTGCACTTTACAATAATAGTTCACCACTGTCGTGTATTTTTTTGCAGTAAACCTCATGAAAGTGAGAAGTGTTTTCATTCTAGAAAAATGACCGTAGAAGAAAAAGATCGAAGATGAAGGGAAGTTATTTGTGTACAAGACCCAATCATGTAGCTAAGAATTCAGTGTTTATTTTACGTTACAGTCATGTGTCCAGAACTAATGAAAAGAGTAAAAAGTGAGACAAAGGATGAAATACCACAGACACATTACATTCATCCTAGCTAATAATACATGTATAAGTCAAGTGGTCCTGCAAACGTTGATGGTCATTTTACAGGGGAAGAGTAAATGGAAAGCAGCAAGAGCTTTCATAGACTGGCTCAAAACGATCCTACCTTCTCAAGAGTACTGCTAATGTATTGGGACTAGGGACCTTGTGCAGAAGAAACAGTCACCCATGTCCTGTTTGGGGGAAATAAGACTTCTGCTATAAAACACAAGTAATATAAAATTGACATAGGAAGAAAGGCTGGAAGATACACCTGTAAAATAGGACGAAAGGCTGGAAGACACACCTGTAAAATTAAGGTACGAGACCATCCAAGAGTTTGTCAGTGTATTTCTCCAGTTTCTAGAACAACTGATTTAGTACAAGAGTTGAAAAAGAAAAAGATATGGAACAGTGATATCAGTGATAATTGTCCGGAGATTAAGTTCCTCATTGGAATGGATCTGTATGCCAAGTTTCTTACACGGAATGCTGTTCGCTTGAAAGGTGGGCTCTTGGCACTAGAAACAAAACTGGAATGGACTTTGACTGGCAAAAGGCACAACCAATCTGTTGATAATAGCTTAGGTAGCCTTGCCATTTCAATGGCTTATGATGATGCATGAGCCATATCTGAACTTTGGAACCTATTGGCATCTACAACCAAGCAGAATCCAAATCAATTGAGGAGATAAAACAGAATTTTCTCAGAACTCTGAAAAGAGAGCTCGACAGTCATTATGTAATA
This sequence comes from Tenodera sinensis, assembly GCA_030765045.1. NCBI lineage: Eukaryota > Metazoa > Arthropoda > Insecta > Mantodea > Mantidae > Tenodera > Tenodera sinensis. The sequence continues at coordinate 52,568,238 of CM060974.1, read as the reverse complement.
AAGCTCTTCTGGAGAGACGGCCATCCTGAAGTCAATTGCAGCAAACATATTGCTGAGAAGAGACTTGAGTCTGCTACTGGAAAGCTAGGAAAAACGAGTCTTTTTGCCAAGTATATGCAGATTTTCACAGACTGGTAAAGGAAGGGATGAATGAAGAAATGGAAAAGCCTTGCCATTATCTTCCTCATCATCCAGTAATTAAAATTTCAAGTTTGACAACACCTGTTCGCCCAGTATTTGATACATCATGTAAGACAGATGAAGGCATTTCCTTGAATGACTGTTTAGAGATGGGGTCTAATCATGTCCAGTTAATTCCGAAAATACTCATGAGGTTTTGAGAAAATAGTATTGGAGTTACTTCAGATATTACGAAAGCGTTTCAAATGATAGGTCGCAACAGAAGATTGCGATCATTTGCACTTTCTGTGGTGGGAGGACGATGGCAAAATAAAATGATAGTTTACAGACATTCTCCATCCCCAAAGAAGACAGCTTGATAGCTCACAAATTGATGGAGTTCATGTATGTGGACAACTGTGTTACACCAGTCACTTTAAGAGAAGAGTATGACATAGTTCGAACTAAGAGTAGCTACTGAATGATGCAAAGATGGAAGTTAGGAATTGGAAATGTTCAGCAGAAGACAACTTGTCCATTGAAGAGAGTAAAAGTGAGAATGCATACATCACAAAAGTTTTTTATTTACAATGGAATAGAAGACTAGATACAGTAAGTGTTGAAGTTAATACTGAATTTTCATCTCTACCAGAAGTACTAACAAAGAGCTTACTACTCTCCTTAGTACAGAAAGTTTTTGATGTTATTGGTTTTCTTACTCCTGCACTTCTCTCATTAAAACTATTGTTTCAAAAAGCATGGCATATTGAAACTGGAAGTGGAAGTGAGTAAACTTAAATGGGATTCACTGTTACCTAAGAGTATAGCTATATAGTTCGTTGCTTAAAGGAAGTGAAAATTCCATGACTAATCACTGGTCGTATGTTAGAGAAGAGTCAATGGACACTGCATATTTTTGTGGATGCTGGTCAACATGCATATGCTGCAGTCTTTATGAGCGTTGAAAGTAATCTAGGAGTTTGAGTGCAACTGCTCTTAACCAAGACTAGAGTAGCTCCACTCAAGTCAGTTCAATTCCCAGGTTAAAATTACTAGGATGCCTAGTTGGAAGTAGACTTGCATCTTCAGTTAAATCGGCTTAGCTTTGCAAACTGTTGTTGTTGTTAGCTAATGCTGGATTTCTGACAATGAAGTCATTAAAGTCATTGGCTTTGCAAAATGTTAAAGAATATTGCTGGAGTGACTTCAACTGCATTGGCTGGGATAGGAAGAGATGAATGATGGGCTACGGTTGTTGGGAACAGAGTAAAAGAAATGGAAGCTTAACACACCCTGAAGACTGGAAATATGTACCAGGAATTCATAATCCGGCTTATCTGATACCAAAAGGATTTTATCCTAACCAGCTGCAAGACTCAGAATAGTGAAAGGGACCTGAATGGTTAAAACGATCTGAGTAGCCATTTCAGCAAACAGAAAATGAGAATAAAACTGCAATCTCTGAGGAAAGGAGAAACAACCTCACTATAACAACTATAACCATAGACATGACAAAAAACTGGGGTTTTCTCAAAGAGTATGGGTAGTAGCCTGGATTCCCAGGTTCTATAATAATGTGAGGAAGAATAATTCTCTTACAATATTCATAAATGAAGACAATTGAAAGTCACTAAAGGGATTCAGACAGATTCATTTCTGCCTGAAGGTAACACAGTCAATGGTATTAATGTTGTTAGAGATGAAGATGGTCTCATCCAGGTGAAGACCAAAAATATGATGAGAGATGACCTAATGAACTTAGGTACTTGCTGATGCCCAAGAAACATGAAATTGTTGTTGGCTAATGCTTGAATTCTGACAATGAAGTCATTAGTCCTCTTGCTCTCCAATATTTTTCATTGATGGATGGGGTGCTAGAAGTGGCTGGGCATATTTGAAGGTGGTCTTGGTCCATTTCTTCTTGCAGATGACATAAAGGAAAGAGTGGTGAAGAATGTATCCCAATTCTGTTCAAATGTTTTGCCAGACAATCATGTCCTGTAATAATCAACCTGAAGGTTGCAACTGCTATTTTTTGAGGATACTCAGGAATTACTGTTTGAATGTTTGGTACTTCCCATACTTTATTTTGTGATTTTTCATAGTAATATTTTGCAATACTTTTTTTGAATGAAACATGAAATAGTGGAGGCAATGGTTTGTGAGCAGCATCAACTTCATTGTCATGTTGGTGTGCAGTTATTAATGATCCATTTAAGAAAAACATACTGGATAATACAAAGAAGATAAACAATTAAGAAGACTGTAGCAAAGTGTCTACAATGTGGACTGTATTGATATTTATGGGAAAATATATCCATGTTATAAGTGATATGTGACCTTTGTTATATTGTCTTATTTTGACTGAAATTATCCCCACAATTTCAGAGTGGGAGGAATGCTAGAATCTAGTTAGCAATGGTACAGGTTTAATTGTGACTTAAGTTGTCATCTTTGTTAAAAAGTTGAAAAACGTGAACATTTGTTTTATCCACCACAATAATTATTGAAATATGTAATAAGATTTTTAAGTTAGAAAATGTATAAAAGGAGTACAATTTGGTAACGTAGATTTATAATAGTTTATATGAATTCTGAGAAAGTGAATCAGACATTCCAAGTTAAATGTATGTAGCAGGAACGTCAGGTTAGTCTTAATTTTACAATCATTAAGCATGGGAGGTAGAACTGGAACTTAAAAATTCAGTGCCACAGCTGGGATTTGAACCACAGACCTACCGCTTACCACGCAGGTTGTCTAACCATTGAGCTACTGTGAATCTCCCAGAATGGCATTGAATTCTCAAACCAGTTCGTATTTCTCCTGGTAAACCACAAAGGCAGTCTCACATCAGAGACACACATATGGCTTGTGTGATTAAAAACACCAACAGTAAGTTTGTTGGCATAAATAAATAGTAATTACCATCTGAAGGTTATTTAATCCTGGGACATAAAGTACTTACAATAGTAAGCCACCATTGGGGTAATTGTCTCTGATGTGAGACTGTCTTTGTGGTTTACCAGGAGAAATACAAACTGGTTTGAGAATTCAATCCCATTCTGGCAGATTTTCACAGTAGCTCAATGGTTAGAGCACCCGCCTGGTAAGGGGAAGGTCTGTGGTTCAAATCCCAGCTGTGGCATTGAATTTTTAAGTTCCAGTTCTACCTCTCAAACATTATGTGTTTAAAAACACCAACAGCAAGTTAATATTAAAATGTCCACAAACTATTATTTTAACATTTTGAATATAAATATATAAGCAGTAAGTTTGTTGACATAAATAATTATGGCTGTAGGTATATAATCTATGTATAAATCCTTGAAAGTTTCCTTTTTGAGCTCTATCTTGTTGAAATTATATATGTTGCCTGCCAAGTTGTATTCCTACGTGATTGCTAAGTCTGCCTGCCGTTTGCCAGATGTCTCATGGCCACCTTTTGCGTGGTGACTTTGCCCCTGTCTGTACAGTGTGTGGGGTAGGACTTCCTGTGTCACATGTTATTGATTGCACTATGTTCGTGAGTGCAGTCAGTTGACCTGGGCTCTACACTTCTCTCAATTTTGGGCGACAACCCATTGTCTGTAGCCAAGACACTATGGTTCTTTGCCCAAATTGGCTTTGCTAAGCAAATGTAACTTGAATTAAGGCCAGAGATTTCTTCTAGGGTTATAAGCCGTGGTCTGCTGGAGTTTTGAGGTTCAGACGTTTATTCCACTCCTGCAGTGGACATCATCGATGGTGCAGTCTGAGTCTTCTCGGTGAAGGTTCAGTTACAACAGAATCGTTTATGACTGGAGGTGCCGTATTTATATGTTGGTCGCTCACAGGGCATTGGCTAGGCTTGAGCAGGAGGTGTGTATTAGATGGAGGGCTTCTCCGTTCTGGTTGCTGATTGGTTTATGTGACTTTACTGCATTAGTGCTTCTTTTTTATGTGAGTATCGGATGCCAGGTTTGTTCAATTTTAGTTTCTTTTTTCCTGTTAAAATTATTGGGGTGTTTGTAAATTTCTATGACTTCACGTTGTAGTCTGGCATGGTAGCATGGCATTGATGAAAGAACAGTCCAGAAGAAATCTCTAACCTTAATTCAAACTCCAGCCGTGAAAGCTTCCGACTACTCAAATGTAATTTGTCTTCTTGTTTTAGTTTTTTGAGCGTTTAGCTTTTTAAGATATCATTTCTAGTATTTGAACCCTCTTATGTTTTACCTTTTAATGTTTGAACTTTTAGTATTTTAATGTTATGTTTTAGATTCCACCTCTTAACCATATCAGTGTATGGGTGTTTCAAGTTTTAAAGTTAGCACACTCATCATTTGCCTTATGCTGTTTTTACCTGTTTACACTTTTAGTTGTCTGGTTTTGCCTTCACCTTTTAGCCCGCTAACTCTTTGAGTGTTTTGGGTTTTAAATTTTGAATATGGGACCACATGACCTAGATATTGATAGGCCTTTAAACTCTGCTCACTCACTCTATTTTTACTGTAGATCATTTTAAACTTAAAACCATCCTTTGTTCATTTAACTCACCTTGTGAAGTACAGTAGAGTCTCACAAATTCAGTTGGTATACACCTGATATGCTTATTACATACTCTTGTGCCTCGCTGCTTCTCTCCTCCATCAATCATTGCCATCAGCTCTATCCTTATCTCGGCCATCTCTTTAATATTTGCCATTCAGGATTCCATTTTTGTCTCCATTCCTCCCATTCTGTCTGACATTTGCTTCATCATTTCTTCCATGGTTTTCCTTTTACTTCTGACACCATTGTAACTATATTCGCTTTCAGTTCCTTTGGGGCTCTATATTGTTGAAATATGTTGCCTGGCAAGTTCTATTCTAATGTGGCTGCTAAGTCTACCTGCCGTTTGCCAGGCATTTCCTGGCCACCTTTTGTGTGGTGACCTGCAGAACTTATCACTAATACACTTAACACTCATTTTACTACTCCGAAGTTTTACAAAGTTACTCTGTCTCCTTAGTAGGATGATGTCATCTGAGAAGCATTCAGTTTGAGATGGTTCCACATGGAAGCTCAAAGCAATGTCAGACTACAAAAATGATTTGGAGTGAGTGAGTGGCGTTTATGGGCTCCTTGACAGCTAGGTCATTTGGGCCCAAACTTCTTGTTATAAGGCTATGCTAAACCACAAATGTGAAAATTGTAAAACAGTTAAAACATTAAACAGCTAATGTTAAAACAATTAAAATGCCAAAAAGTATATGTTAAAACGATGAAGGGTTAAATGCTAAAAACAAACAGTAAAACATTACAAATCTGACTCGAGATTTGAAAAGCTTAGAATTGAAAGCCTAACAGTAAAACAAAAGTTACACGTGTGTGGCAAATCCAATGTTGGTGACGAATCGCAGCACCATATCTACGGAGACTGGGCCGTCGTCTAGAATGGACCACAGACGCTCGAGAGCATATTGTGGACAATCAACCAAAACGTCTGACATGGAAAGTTGTATGCCACATGTGACAGGCAGGGGGTGGGTCATCACGCAAAGGGTTGCACATGTGTGATCTATCCACAACTGCATTAAAACAACCTCTGGCTGATGGGAATACCTGCAAGAACTCAGCTAGGGTTTTACCATGTCCTTGATTGTCTGTAATTGAGTGCCAGCCACCTCTTCCCAAGACTTCTGCCAGAAGAAATACAAGTAGCAACAGAAGTATTGCTTCACATCCCTAAAGGAAAGAGTATGTGTGGTAAACATCGGCAAATGACATGCAGCCTTCGCATCTGCCTCCTCATTGCTGGGAATACCCACATGGTCTGGGGTCCATGTAAAAATGAACTGGTATCCATGAGATAGCAGCTGAGATATGAGTGTCTGTATTTTGAGAATCAATGCAGAGTTGCCAACAAACTGTTGCAGCACCTGAGTAGTGCTCAGACAGTCACAACAGATACTAAAATGTCTAGGAGCTGAACTGGAGATAAAAAGTAAAAAATACAAGATGGCAAACAACTTGGCAATGAAAGCTGAACTGTTGTCCGGAAGTCTGTTCTTGTGAGCTTCACTGTTGTACACGAAACTGCATCCTGTAGCATCCCCCACCTGGGATCCATTGGTAAATATCAGCGTGTAAGTCTGGTAACGTCCCAGGAGCTCAGCGAATAGTTGGGGAAACCACTTATTTAGGGATAGCTACCTTTGCACAGCCCAAAAGCTCCAAGTCGAACCATGCATGCTGGACTTCCCAGGGAGGATAGCAGCCTAGAGAAGATTGTTCTACAGAGGGCATGTGGAGGTCATGTGCAGTGAGCAATTGACGAAGCTTTATACCACTTAGATGCGAGATACTGGTATTTCGTTAATAACGGTGGACAAGGTCTGGACACAACATGCATGCGAAAGAATGGCAACCTGGCTGAGTGGCTAACCATGTCACGCATCAACGAAGTGAAAGCAAATATCAAACAGACACTTGACTCAACTAGTGCAGAAAGCCCCAGTGGCCAGATGGATACTAGTATGATGGACAGTGTGGAAAAGTCAGAGTTTAGAGACGGACACTGTGCCATTGATAAAACTGTCATAGTCTAGTGTGGACCGAGCCAGTGAGCGATACAACCTGAACATTATGGTGCAATCGTCATCCCAAGATGCCCCAGTTAAAGCCCTGAAAACCCAAAGTGAGTGATTGCAGGAAGCACGAGGGTGACAAATATGGTGCTCCCAGGTGAATTTGCTGTTGAAGTGAAGGCCCAAGAACCTAAGGTGCAGAACAAATGGCAGATGGGTGCCATGCAAATGAAAATCAGGAGGAGGGTGAACACCAGAAGTCGATGAAAGTGGTTACACAGTTTTTGTAGTGGAGAACTAAAAGCCAGTGCTAAGTGATAGAGATAAGTCAGCTGCAGTCACTCGAGGTGCTGAAGATTATAGGAGTGATAGTAAATAGTAAAAGCGTCAACATACAGGGACGTCGGGATTATGCTACAGACAACAATAATGCTGTTAATGGCAATGGCAAAAAGTATTACACTCGTGTTGGCTCCTGTGGCACACCATTGTATTGGATCATCTACTGTGTTGTCAATGTGGACATGAAAATGGTGAAGTTGTAAAACGTTAAAAAGAAGTACAGCTAAGTGACCACGTAAAGCATGAACCTGTGGGGTACCAAGGATGCCATAGTGCCACATAGTGTGATCCACCTCCAGATCAAAGAAGACACCCACGACATGCTGCTTCAGCAGAAAGGAATTTTGAATGTAAGCTTCCAGTTGTGTCAGGTTGTCGACACTGGAACGATGCCAACAAAAACTGCACTGAACATTACTTAGCAGGTTATTCTTCTCTACCCACCACACTAAGCGAGTGTTAATCATGCGTTTTAAGGTCTTACAAATGACACTTGTTAGGCACATAGGGAAGTAGCTAGAGGGAAGTGTACAGTCCTTTCCAAGCTGAGGGATGGGGATGACAATACCCTCATGCCAGGAGGACCTGCTGAGGCCAGATGTGGTTGTAAATATCCTCAGGAAGGAGAAAGCCGCAGGAGGAAGATGAAGCAGAATTTGTCAGTGGTAAGCATCAGGACCAGGAGAAGAGTCGTGAGCGGGAGACAAAGAATGCACCAGCTCTGCAATGGTAAAAGGTGCATTGTACACTTCAGTATAGTCACTGGTCAAATCGAGGACCATCGTTTTGCAGATTCTTAGATATGTATAAAGGCTCTATTGTAGCTAGTCATTTGGCTAGTAGCAGCAAAAGAATTGGCAAGAGCTTTGGCTATATACTGCTTGCTGGTGCAATTCGAGCCATTGACAGCAAGACCGGGAATGATCATCCAGCGACACTTGCCATACATACACCGAACAGCTGCCCATACCTTTTGTGCTGAAAAGTGACGGGAAAAGGAAGAGATGTAGGTTTCCCAAGATCTATGTTATGCACTGTGAACTACGTAACGTGCTCTGGCATGAGAACGTTTGAATGCAATACAGTTATCTTCTATAGGGTGTAAATTAAAAACATGGAGAGCATATTTGTATGCTTTAATAGCCAAATGGCATTCCTTGGTCCACCAAGGTACTGGAATATGTTGTGTAGATGAAGTTTGAGGAATGTTGAATGTGTTGCAAGCAGGATAGAAGAGGTAAAACAGTCAACCATGTCATCAATAGTGGGTAAAGCATCGTTGAGGTCAATGAAGGAACAAAATTTCCTCTAGTCAGCCTTGGAAATAATCCAGTTAGGATGTCATGTTGGTAAAGAAGGGCTAATGGGATAATGATCACTGCGAAATAGGTCGGAAAATCAGCATGGATTCATTGGACTTGTGGTTAATTACATCCGGCCCCAGACAGAGGTATCATGTCAGGTTCCCCTGTAAACCCCAGCAACGCAATGCCACTGAGTTATCCATGGGGACCCAGCCCCTCAGGAACTACGTGAGTGTACATGGCAATGGAATGACTCCGCACCTAGTGTTGCACAAATGGGGTAGTGAGGAGAGTCCACTCAACCTCCACACCTGAGCCTCCAAAGAGCACATCAGCTGGAAGCTGTGCCAAAACCATGGGACAGGAACCATGGAGATAGGATCGATCCGTGTTGGCAAGACAGGAGTTCATAACTCTAAAACTTAATATATATTGATAAAACCTAGAGAAGGAAGAGACTACATTTAAAAGAGAAAAAAGTGGCTAGGCTGGATGTAGGTGAGGGAATGGTGATGATGATGACGATGATGATGGACTCAGGAACCTGGGTGCACCAAGACCCATACCAACCATAGTAGTCCTCTTGGGGGAGATGAGTTGGAATTTGAAACTAAATTTATAATTTACAAATTATGAACACATCCCTGTTTGTAATACCTTTAGGCCCAAATGAGCTCGTTGATGGGCGCTTAAACCCTACACACTCACTCACTGTAATACATAAACTTAAGGACAATGAATGTAATATTTTTGGTTGGTGAGACCCGTAAACCAACAACAGGTGTGGTCCTCCAGACATTCTGGTGGTTGTGAGAGAGCGATGTGACCGCCAAAACCTAAAAATATGGTGCTCTCTAAAAATCGGTTACTATACTGCTATTGCTCTATCAATATATTAAATATTGGAGAGCAAGAGGATTAATGGCTTCATTGTCAGAAATCCAGCATTAGCTAACAACAACATGTAATATTTTTAATTCTTTATGAAAAAATAATCTTTAGAAATCTGCAGATGCATATGTCTTTCCTTTGTACAACAAAACTTTGTGTGTTTTAATGGAAGACTGTTACTTATATTGATTGGATTGTTTGTATGTGAAGTAATTCCTTCTGTGCAGCTTATATAAAAGGTGACCAAATTATTTCTGCTCCACTTTCTGAAGGTAAAGAGTCATGGGGTTAAACCAGATTATGTTTTATTCTGTTACAGAATGAAACTCATGAAGACTTTTTTTCCACAAAGCCACCAAGGTAAGTCATATGCTTGATTATTTATACATGAGACTACCCATTTCTATTAAATTTTCTTCATATTGCCATTTGGTGTTATGTATAGAAATGATTTTCATACTTCATGATCACAATGGAATTGCTTGTGTAAGTTGTATCAGTGACAAATATGTTACCTATTGGTGTTAGATATAGAACTGTTCATTGAACATAATGAATTAACACAGCTATTTGACCAAGTTGTATAGGTAACTATCACCAGACACATTGTTCAGTTCCCTATAAGTATTCAATCTGGTTATTTCAGACCTTCATTATTGTTGTTGCTAGCTAATGCTGGATTTCTGACAATGAGGTCATTAATCCTCTTGCTCTCCAATATTTTTCACTGATGGATGGGGCACCAGAAGTGGCTGACCATATTTGAAGGTGGTCTTGGTCCATTTCCTCTTAAGGATCACATAGACGACGGAGTGGTGAAGAATATATCCAAATTCTGTTTAAACGTTTTGCCAGACAATCATGTCCTGTAATCAACCTGAAGATTGCAACTGCTGTTTTTTGAGTATCCTCAGGAAGTGCCGTTTAAATGTTTGGTAGTTCCCATCTTATTTTTTTAATTTCATAGTAGTATTTTGCAATAATTTTTTTCAATTCAGAGTTGACTAATCCTTTAGCTGCATAAAATGGTAGATTAACTGTAGATTTCTGTACACCGCTGGTACCCTTCTTTACAAGAAAATCAGCTTTCTCATTACCAATCAGTCCACAGTGAGCCAGTATCCATTGGAAGACTAGGTGTTTTTGAAGTGCTGTTAGATAGGTAACGATTTTCCAACATTCTATAATTGTTTGGTTTTTTGGTGACAACTTGGAAGTAATTGCTATAATTGCTGCCCTGGAATCTGAGAGAGTAACTGCTTGATGAAAATGTGAAATTCTATACAAAAGATTTTGTAGGGCCATTTGAATCGCTTCAATTTCTCCATCAAAGTTTGTAGTTCCATAACTTAAAGATTTGTAATAGGAAAAGAGGTGACACATGACTCATACCCCTGCTCCATCTCGGTTTGATGTCAATGATCCATCAGTATAAATATGAAGCCATTCGTGTTGTGGGAATCTAGTATGGATTGTCTCTAATGCCAATCATTTTAGAACACTAGTTGGATTCTTCTGTTAGGTGTAAATATGTGATGTCTAATGTTTGTGTCACATTGACTTTTGATAGGAAGTTTACCTTTGAATTAGAAAGGTATTATTTTATTTATTTATTTTTATTTATTTTCAACCATAAAAACATATACATGTTGTGGTTGTGTCACTAAAAAAACTACTTACAAAATGTAGTACTTACATACATAATATTGACAGGCACAATCTATCTACAAACCCTCATCTAAAACTCAAGCTCAAAATCCTCCAGACTACAAAGGACACCTTGTACCAGATACTGTTTCACCGCTTACATCCTTAGATGTCTTGAATTTTGGAAAGAAAGCTCTCCTGAGTCTTTAGTGTATGTACAAAATTTCTCTTGTTCCATGTAATGAATGGGAGTCTGATCAACTTTTCGTGTTGTGTAAGAGCTAATTTTTCTATTTCATATTCAATGGGGTATTGATTGGTTAATATTTACATAGCTGGTATTGGTGTGGTTTTGATAGCACCTGTAATTAGTCTCAGATTTTGGTTTCGAAAGAATTCAATTTTTTGGTATTTGCTGTTACAAGAACTTTGCTGCAGTAAGTAAATAATGGCTTTATATATAAATTGTATGTTGTGCTAAGGGTTGCTGTGATACATTCCCACTTCATTCCTGTTAGTTTTAACAGTGAAAGGCACCTTTCTGCTCTTTGCGTTACATTTTCTATTTGTTTGGTCCAAGCAAAACTCCCAACTGCTTTGCTTCCTTTGTCTTTGGTAATTGTTGACTCTCAAAATTTAGCTTTATTTTTAGTGGTGTTTTTCTTAGTGAAAAGATTTGGTAGTTTGATTTTGTTGTATCAACAGTCATTAGATCTTCTTTGGTCCACTTTTTAAGGTTGGTTAAGAATCGTTGTGTGGTTTTTTTGTAGTTCTGCACTCTTGTTTTTTGGTTTTGAAGTCCACATTGCTAAGTCATCGGCCAATACTGAACACTTCACACCTGATTCTTGTATTTGTTGTGGCAGATCGTTAATAAATATATTAAAAAGTGTAGTGATGAGCACTGCACCTTGTGGTAAGCCACTGCATACTTATTTATATTTATATATATTTCTTCCATACCTGGTATTAATAAAGTGTTGTGTTAGGAAATGACATAGCCATGAAAATATTGGCCCTTGTATCCCTATTTTTTTACTTTCTTTAGTAGTTTTGTTCTGCATATGGAATCATATTTACTTTGGAAATCAATAAAAACTGATACATTATCTTCTTTTCTCTTGAAGGAATCTTTGATTTCTTGACTGAGAAGTAAGACTTGTTCATTTATGGAGTGGGACTCTTAATCCATCTTGACATGGGGAAATTAAATTTCTTATTTCTAGAAGCCTACTTTTCCTGTTTGACACCATTCTTTCCATCGCTGTTTTATGGATTTAATTGCTAGTAAGAACTATTGGTCTATAATTTTTTATTTCTGGTACTGTTTTATCTTTCTTCAAGAGTGGGACAACTATTGCTTTTTGCCATTTGGAGGCGCATTGGTGTTCCAGGATAGATTGTAGAGTTTTAGTAGTTCTTTTGCTGTTTTTCCAAGGTTTTTTATAAACTCTAGATGTATGTGATCTGGTCCAGGAGACTTTTTGTTTTTTAGATTATTAATTACAATGTTCACTTCTTGCATATTAAAATTTACAAGAAGGATATTGTATTGAGTGTTAGGATTCTGTCTTGTTTCAAATCTTTCTTATGGTCTTTCTCCGGTTGCCCTTCGCTCAGATGCGTTGAAATGCCATTCTGTGCACAGCATATGATTGACAGATAATCATTACCTATAACTAGTTACATAATCATTCCTGATTACATATATTTGCACAAAGATAGCACAGATTACCTTTATACTTTTAAGCCAGAAAATGTTTCAAAACAGACAGAATCATTACCCCTTTCATTTACTACAATGTTTCAAATTAGTAATCCCATATAACTTCTAATTGAGCCCATAACAGAACATCCAAAAACGTTCTACTCTTTCTTGAAGTCACTCTCTCATCATGTGCACATAAAGATGGACATTCACATCCTTTTCTAATTACATTTGGTTTTGTGTCATAGTACTTACTAATAATTTTACTTTTATTTTTAGTTTTTACAAGAAAGGTGTCTCCAACTGTACATCATATTTATTCTCCACTGAAGAGCTAGAAAATGGTGTAAGTTTCAATATGAACAAGGATAATCCCAAATATCAAAATTACAGGAACTGTCAAGGTCAGGAATTTGTAGTTACTCATATATCTTCAATGGGAACAAGTGGGTGCTTAGAAGCATCCCATGATGAGAAAATAGCCAGCATGGTTTCCTCTTCGAAACAAAGTAAGTTGCTTCAGCAGAGCAACACTAGTAAACAGGTAATCAATAAGGAGGGCTGCAAGTCAGCCTTGGGTCATGACTACAGAAATTACTATGAATGTTACGTTTCTGAGAAGTGTCTTGAATATCCGTCCAATTCAGAAGAACACAGATTGGTTCTTGATAATGAAGAAGCAAATAAGCATGACATTCAGGACAAGGGTTTGAATCACTTGTCATCTCCAAAATCTCACAAATTGGTTGATGTTGCAAAAAGAGCACACCAGTGTAGCATTTCTAACAGGGCTTTTACACATTTATCACATTTGAAAACACACACATTTATTCATGACAGCATAAAGCCACACAAGTGTAACATTTGTAACAAGGCTTTTACTCATTTATCCCATTTGAAACGGCATAATTTTATTCATGAGGGCATAAAGCCACACAAGTGCAACATCTGTAATAAGGCTTTTACTCATTTATCATATTTGAAAACGCACAAATTGAGTCATCAGGGCATAAAGCCACACAAGTGTAACATTTGTAACAAGACTTTTACTGCGTTATCGTTTTTGAAAAGACATGAATTGATTCATAAGGACATAAAGTCACATAAGTGTAACATTTGTAAGAAAGCTTTTACTGAGTTATCAAATTTGAAAAAACACAAGCAGAATCATCAGGGCCTAAAGCCACACAAGTGTACCATTTGTAACAAAGGTTTTACCCATTTATCACATTTAAAACGACACAAATCGACTCACAGTGGCATAAAGTCATACGTCTGTAACATTTGTAACAAGGGCTTTACTGCGTTATCAAATTTGAAGAAACACAAATTGAATCATCAAGGCATAAAGCCATACAACTGTACCATTTGTAACAAGGGCTTTATTTATTTATCATATTTAAAGCGACACAAATCGATTCATGAGGGCATAAAGCCTCACATATGTGCCATTTGTAACAAGGCTTTTACTGAGTTATCAAATTTGAAAAAGCACAAATTGAATCATCAGGGAATAAAGCCATACAAGTGTAACATTTGTAAGAGGGCTTTTACTGAGTTATCTTATTTGAAAAGACACATATTAATTCACCAGGACAAATAGGCACAGTAGTGTACTGTTTATGAGTAGGATAGTCTCAGCTGTTAAATTCCAGAACTTTAAATGTTCACAATCACAAAGTCTACTAGAGAGTGATGAATGTCAGAAGTGTTCGTATGATAGGAAGCAGTTCGTTTTATCAATCCAAAGATGTGTTAGTGTGAAACATGTATTAACTACTATATAAATTTATTCGCTAATGGAAAAAGCATACAATATGTTCTGTATGATTTCTGGTTTTGCCAATTTTGCACATTTTCTATAATCTATATTTGGATGCCAAAAAAGCGTAAACCTCCTAATATTTATTTCATTAAATACATTAATGGCTACACTGATAGTGAAGCTAACAATATATGCTCCTGAAAGAGATTCTCATCGCTGTATGACATTTTAACTCACAAAATAAAAGAACATTTTTATTTCTCCTGGTATAGACAGCACCAATTTACATTAGTATTTCCTCCTATTTCCTTTATTTTGTAAGCACCTTGAATTTGTATCTAAGTGACCATGTACTTTTTGACTGATTGCCTTCCATTGGTGCAGCAATCTGCCAACTTTTATACACAATTTAAGTGTTTTGTGCACTCTGATAAATCTTTTATGATGAGCATTTCTTTGCTTTGACTCAGTTCTATGTGAGAAGCAGCCACATAGTATGAAAACCTATATTGTTAAAGTAAAAATCTACTCCCATCCTTTTTTATTGTGAATTTTTCATCCTGAACATGATATAGGTATCTCAAGTTATTGTTACAATGTGTTAAGAGTTCTACTCTCATGAATTAAACAGGAAACATGTTCTTTCACACTAGCCGTACGAATGCTATAAGTTACAACGGTGAATCAGACATTCAACGTCACTTGCTTGTATGTCTTGCAGTCCAGCTTCATCGTGTGGTAAATGAAGACTGCAATGTTAATGACTCCCTCCCAGAGAGATGATATACAAGGTGTTCCAAAACAGAATAAAAAGAACGCTAACAATGCTTAGTATGTTGTATGGGATGGCAAATTGACCGGTTTTCAAATAGGAAAACTGCTGTGTGGAAATGCGCTGCTTGGACGCTAGAGAACTCCGAAGTTTGAGAATGAACAGTTGTGACAATCTATTAACATTAATTTTGGTATCTTAACAAGGAACGTATGCAATACTTTAGCCATCTGTGTATTCGGTTGAACGACCTGAGAATATGACCTAGAAGTTGAGCGCCCTTAAACCAAATCCAATCCAATAGACCTGAGAATGACATATTTACGTTGCGCCACTTTGCTCCATAGAGTCCGTAGTTCGCATCCTACTACTTTACTTATGCGGTTTCCACTACAGTAACGTTGTAACACCAATGTGACACGTACAAATTCACAGCTATTGAAATAGCCGACATGAGCTTCAGCAGTTGCAAATGTGTGGAATTACCTCAACCACAGAATAGACAGTATACAGAAAGGAAAGCTTGAGTCGGCTCCTTTGATGGCGGCGCCGTGGCCGAGCGGTTAGCGCGCTCGCCTACCACCTAGGCGGCCCGGGTTCGATCCCAGGGACCCGCATGTGGTATTCGTGGTGGACGAAGCGGCGTCAGGGCGGGTTTTCTCCGGGTGCTCCGGTTTCCCCCGCCATCTCATTCCACCGGTGCTCCATCTTCATGTATCAGTGTCACCGCCTGTGGTGCCGTAGTAGTAAAAGCGGGCGTTAAACACTACAACAACAACAACGGCTCCTTTGATCTGCATGTACCCGTTGTGTTGCGCGCGTCGCCATATTGAAACCAAGTTAAGGAAGCGATTGCTACTTCCTACCAGGCCTCGAAAAAGCAGTTTTACGAAACAGAATTCTTAATCTAGCCGGCTAAATGAAAACTTTTACGAAAAGAAACGCTAATGAAACCGAACGTATGATTAACTCAGACTAATACAATCTATTTTCCCTCCAATGAAGTTTACTCACTGAAATGAGCCGGAATGATACATAATAATTCATATTGGGAACTGAAGACATTCATACGTTTACAAAAGGTAAAGGTAAAGAGTATGGGGAAATCCTTGCATGGGTGGCTGAATAGCACAATGTCCATTAAATTAATCAATGCGTTTCCAACATGATTTGTTGTCAATCTGAGAATGTTGCCAGTGAAAATGCTCTCCAGATATTGAATGTAGGTTATAAAGGTTGAACTTGGACATTTTAGATTTCCAAAGGTACTCACATTCTTGTTCTCATATGCTTTGAAATGAGAATACAGATTTGTATAGTTCAAATTATTTGCTTCTTCTTGTGAATATGCTACACATATATCACATTCATGGTTGGTTAAGCATTTTTAATGAAGTACTCACAATCATACTGGAGTGCATTTGTACCAGGTAAATTTTCCCTGTAAGTTCACAATAATGCTTTTTGAAACTGTATTCTTTGTTACACACAATTTCAATGAACTACTGTTGTCATTGTAATTTGAAAGCATAGTGTCAAAATTTTCAGTACAGTTTGAATGCTGTAAGTAGCTGAGACAGACTAACTTTTTGAATGCCCTTTTAAATTGTATTGGAGTGGAAATGCATGAGTTGCCTCCTTGTTGACGTATACTACCAAAACATTTTCAAGACAGTCCTGATCTTTGAGTGAGGACAAAAGAAAAGAAATGTGTCTTTAGGTAAGACCAGAACTGCAGAAATGCATTTACTGTAATTGTAAACCCCAGAATACATTTGCATGTGAATTAATTCTGGAGTTTGGTGCCGAACACCTTCGGCCGCCTTTTCTCTTACTGCTGCTCATTATAATCACGGCAAAGCTTAAAATACACTAACACATATTTATACCTTTTGCAGTAGGCATATAAAACAATTCTTAGGTTATAGATATGACCAGCAGCTAATATGCTCGAGGTAAAATTAACACAACATATCCATTCGCTTTGGCTTCAGCAACACAGCTGTTTACTCAGTTTACTCGCTTTTAACATGGCAGACTTCGCACATGCGCACTAAATTTTGGCGCATGGATTTCTGCCAAGTTTCCTTTCTCTATACTCTATTCTGTGCCTCAACGTTGGATATCCAGATTCCAGCATTGGCAGTGGTGAACCACTTCCATGACCAGCACGGTTGCCAGATCTGACACCCCTTGACTATCTTCTGTGGAATTGTATGGCACTCCAGTAATGTGAGCGGAGGACTTTATGGCTAAAGCCTATGGAGCGATTGAAAGTCTGAGACAGCCGCACGTACTGAGTCACCTGCATGAGGCTCACCATCGCCGATGTAGGCTCTGCAATGACCCAGGAGGCACGCGGTTCGAAGTGCGTCTGTAATGTACACAACTCGACGAGTTTATTTATGAAATGTGAACGTACACCCAACTTACACTTCGATGCGCTACAGCGTCAAAACCGTGCATTTCCGAAAGAGGTTCTCTCTTAAAAAGAGTTTATTTTTTATTTATTTTTTTTTACGCCCTGTGCAAATCTCCATGAACGTTCCTTTGTATTGATGGATTTTTGTGGAGATTGCAATGGTTTCTGAGTAGTTGAGACATCCTGAATATCTTAAGATTTCATGTTACATAATTCCAAAATAATTAACTCAAGACATGACTTTTCCTTGACAGTATTGAAATATGAAACGTGAAATATGAAATGTTAACTTTTTTCTTCTTTCATTGTTTTCTTATTCGATTGTAATTCAGAACAGCATAATTAAAAAAAAAAATTGCAGTGCCAGGTGATGGTTTCCCCCACCACTCACTCCACCATGCCCCATCATCTTCCCATTCATCGATTTCGCCTGGATTTTGTATCCTCTTCCATACATGGTGCTGGGCTAACCACCCTCTTCCCGGTCTTCACTCTGTCCGGTCCATGGATTCCTCTGCTACCCCACAGGCATGTGACCCTAGGCGAACAGGTTTGTAAGTCCTACCTAAGAGGAGGGTAATCAGGTAAAGAAGATGATACATGTTACCCTGCAAATCCTGGGGTGCCTAAATTATCATCAGCTTTTCCTCATAGTTGTCACGGGTCCACAACAGTAGGTACGGGTTCTGGCGTACTCGGGTTCCGAACCACCCTGACCCCTAAATATGGGCTCCTTGTGAGGGAGTCAATCAAATCACCCTCTCACATGTAGGTCGTGAGCGGAGCCCATCTCAGTAGAAAGGAAGATTCAGGTTAGTTGATGGATGCGTGTCAGGCTGATTAGTGCCGTCTTCAGAAAGGGTATTCATTACCAATACATCGCTTTGCTTTCTTCACCCCTAGTCAATCGGCCAGGGCTATGTATTTTACAGGGCGAGTGGGACGGCTAACCTACTATATTCCCTGTGGAGCCTGCGTCCCAGTGGGATGACCGCTTGTTGAGTTACATGGTAGGTGAGCACTGCAGGACAAAATTAACTATCTTTCATCGTGACTAGTACCACTATTAAACGAAAACATCATGTGGAGGTAGTAAAAATCGCACACGGAAAATATAATAAATAACGCGAAGTTCACAACGAAAAAGATTTACATCCATTGGTATCAACTCATTCCCTAGTGATTCATAACTAGGAAGAGATCAGTAACTTTTAAAGGTCGGGATTACACAACATAGCTAGCTCTGTTTATTCCTGTACCCATCTCGGTTCAGGTTCTCTTGTTGAGAATTACACTGCTAGACAGTTTGTTGAAGATCAAACTACTCCACAGGTATTCTATCCGTTTTGAGAAGTACTGCAACTAAACTCCAAGGGCGTCATTACCACCCCCCCCCCCTGCGATATGGTGCGGCGGAGGAGGAGATCCAGAGTTAGCAATCACACCAGGGTGTCACGGAAGTTTACCACGTAAGGGCGAAGGATGATGTCCAGATGCCTACCCGCACGCTTTTTATTACATTTGATTGGCTGCATCTCCCTCCGAAGGGGATGAGGTTATAGCTGCTTGTACATTTCATAACCTTTCCGTAGTTTCCAGTGCCAGAGCAATGATCACACCAAGGCCTCTATGTAAAGCTTCAACTGTGGTTAAGTTGAGTGTTTGTCCATCTGTTCTTTGTGTGAACTGTAGAGATGTCCAATCAGCTACTTACCGTGACTGCACATTACCTGGACGAGGTTGTTAAGGATCTGCGGATGAAAGCCTTTCTATTCTTCTCTGAAACCTAGAAACACAATTTGCTCGACAACCGTTGATGCTATTAGTTCAATAGTTTTAAACCAAGTGCCAAAGTGGAACATGACGTTCATAAACTTACCCGGTAGCCACCACCGTTGCTGCTCCTCGGATTCATGCACCAAATTCCGACTCCAAGACTATTCCTGTTAGTACCGTAACCTAGAAATTTACAGCTCAACCGAGATTCCCCGACTTTCTCAAAGATTTTACGGCCTCTGCCAGTGGAAGTGCCATTAAGACTTGTTCTCGTTCACCCTTACTTCGATCACGCTCTCTAGGGCTAGCATTTAGCGGGTTTTCCTCTTCCTGTGTGTACAGGCGATCATTTCATAGCACTGACTTCGGCTTCGGATGAAACTGACCCTCTTCCTTAGTATTCGCCTATGGAGCAAGAACCACTTACTCCCAAAAGTCATAATCCCACGCGGAACCAAAAGGGCAAGCTGAAGCGACAGGCACCAGTCAGGTGAACCTAGCCCACAGCTTGTCCCATTTGCCTCAGGATGCCCATTCTCCAATGGAATACATGTGGTATACGCGCACCTACGGACAAATTGCAATTACTTATCAAATCGATATCCCAGTATTCTGCAATTACAGGAAGCCAAGCCAGGACTGCCTTACATTTCCTGGTTTCGATCCATTATGCTTGGACCCCCCACAGGAACCTGGTACTCTTGGACATGGATATATGTTTCGCGTTTTCTATCAGCCTTTCGTGCACACCACTACTTGCAAAACTGTTGCTGTTACCCTAAGTTTACCTGCCTTTTCTCTCACCCAATCTAGTGTTCCAGCGCCCTACATTTTTGAGACGTCAATGCTCACCACCCTCTTTGGATATCGCCTCGGGCCTGCGTACCTGGGACATACCGTGTAGATTTTCTTCGCACAGAACCACCATTTTCTTGTTAACACTGGTGAATCTGCTTTTTTATTCTACTGGTACTTGCTCTCACCTGGACTTATCTGTTTGCCATCGTCAAACGTACCCATCTGGCAGATCTATAGAGCTTTGCTCTATCATGGCTGTTTTCGGCGACCGCGTGTTCAAAGATGTTGACCAGATAGTCGATCACCTTACATTCCTGATAAGTTCCTCTGTTAAAATGATATCTCTCCGTCTATCGAACCACCCTTGGTGGACCGACAAATGTCGGAGTGACGGCAGCTCTATGGATATTTTGGCGGCGCCACACGTTTGATAATCTGGTTACTTTCAGGTTATTGCACTCCAGAGGCCGCCGCATCATAGAGTATTAAGTGGAGCTCCTTGCTCCTCTTTATGTGGTCCTTTGATCATTTCACACCACCATCAGTTGTAAGGGGGTAGCTTCGTCGTACGGTTGGCAAAGTTTCAAAGTTTGCTGCCCTGGTCTTAGGTTTAACAATGACACTATGGTTTGCCCTAGATATGTTCCTGATGCCCTGTCGTAGGCTTTTGCCGGTGTTTCCAGCTTATATTTCCACCCGGAATTTTGCCCATCAAGAACAAGAAGGGTTTAATCTCATGAACTCTCATTTCGGTGTTCTAACGGCAAGGGTCATTTCACCTTTTTGACCATGTAGGAGCTGGAGCAGAACCCAGCCCCTTTCAGGCACCATGACTACATAGACCCTCATAGGCATACTACGATTGGTATGGGTTTGGCGCACCAGGGTCCCGAGTCACACGCTCGATTGGGTTCCTCTAAAGGGTGAAGCTAAACGCTCAGTCAACTTCGGTCCACGTATGTGTTTGAACTCCAAAATTATAACACCTGAACACAGTCTCATGAATACCTTTTGCATACGTTGTTGGTGATTGGAGAGACGCAAGGGTTTACTAGTAACCGCGTATTTCCCAGAAGCTGGTTATCATGTAGGACCTCCGTTCGTATCCGCCGATAAAGGTCAGTCCCTGGGAGGGGCCATTGCAGGAGTTGATGCACTCCTGAAGGCGATTGGATCCCTCTATCCATACACTGGGAGGTGACCATAGAGTGAGCAAGGCCCAGTCCAGGGTGGCACCCAGGATGTGAGAATGTTATCGGAGACGTTTACATTGGTGGATTAATGTGCCATGGCATAAGAAACCCACTAATACGTGAAGCTTAATGGAAAGGAGATAGCTCAGTCGAGTGGCCCTCGCTACTTGGTAGTTACCAGAACAGAGCAAGTACGAAATTTACTTCGGTGACCCCACTTGTAATCCATAAGGGTCTTGACAGGATAGTTGGATCAGCGATAAACTTCACTAGAATGTGAAATGGCATACCCCTGGTTGAAGCAAATTCAGCATCCCATTGAGCCAAGATATTAAAAGCCAATTTGTTAGCCATCTATCAGGTTCAAGTAGAGAGGCACAGGACATAGAACTCCTCTCGCGGTGAGATAAATACTCGTACGTTGGACAGTATGTCCAATGAGGAGATTCGGGAAAAGTTAGAACAAGGTGTGAGGTGTGAATGTCCCCGTTTCATGGAGGAAAAAGTCATCTATAAGGTCGAGGTTAGGGAGATGTCCTTGGAAGCCCGAAAACTCTTGCGCTCGCGCCAACCCTCTATTTCGAGGACCAATACCTAGAGCACGGTTGCAGCTAAACCGGTACCACAACGGGAAATCGCAACTCAAACTAGCGATACAAACGGGGTCACATGTTTATACAAGACTGACGTAGCTAACCCATATCCAACGCCTTCAACATCGTCGTGTAAGTCCGTATTAACCTCTACAAGAACCATAAATGAACTGAGAACTTCAGCTAGGCCATCAACAAATAAGACTGTCAAGGCGGTGGGTGGTATAAGATGCTTCACCGAAGAACTTCAAAACCAATTACAACAAATCCGACTTCCTTAAATTTAGTGATGAGAATGCTGCCAGTGTAATGAATACACCAAATAATAACTGCAAAGCAGTAAAGAAGAGTAATACAGGTGGTGGTGGTAATGATGGCGGCAGCGGTGGTGGTGGTGGCGGTGGTGGTGGTGGCGGCGGTGGTGGTGGTAGTGGTGGCGTGGTGGCGGCGGCGGCGGCGGTGGCAATGTTGACGGTGATAAATACTATAATTATACCCGAAGGTCATTCTGTTCTTTCATAGGGCATCATTATTCAAAATGTCAAACATTGCAATGATACATAGATTATCCATGTTTACTCCCAAGTGAATCATGTGTAATGGCGAAATATGCAACAACACATACCTGGAACTCAATACCTAAAGCCAGAATATGACACCAGAAATGTAACAATTTTCATTATTCAAAAGAGCAAAGGCAGATCACTCACCCAAGTTATCAATGTAGCAAGATTATCAGTTTATTTAGCCAGTACTATTTCCCAGCCTCCATAGAGCCTGGAATTGTGAATATAATGCAAGATAAATCCAAAGATTAACACATCATACACAAGTACTGAGCAATTTCTCCAAAGATAAAAGTCTGCCAAGAAGACCTTAGAAGTTTAAGTTTACATATAAATGGAACATTGAAAAAATTAACACGTATATTTGTTTCAAGTGTAAATGATCTTTCCTCTTGTCCCAATCCTTTAAAATAAATAATAGATTTATGGATAATAACTTTATTGTGGACATTGTTGTGAGCTAATTCCTTTAAAATAAACACAAGGAAACATGCATTTATATCACATGCAATGTATTCTTTTTCCGTCCCTACTCTTTCAAATAAATAAATCTTATAGGGAGCTGTAGTTGTGCCAGATATTGACAGATGAGTTATGTTGTATGACAGTAGTAACTAGAACTGTAGGACTACTTTACTTCTTTTAAAATAAACAAGCATTTGTTTAACATGCAAATTTTCCTTTTTTGCTTTTTTACTTTCTCTACTGGTAAGTAGGGGAAGTATTGTATGCCACCCAAAAATTCAATGTCGAGATTTCACCTCAAATATGTTTTGAGGCCTCCTGAATCCAAAACAAGCATTTTTAGAAAAAGGTCCGTGTGTGTGTCTGTGTGTCAATCTATCAGGCTGTGGACAGCATAACTCAAAAACGAAAAGTTGGTTAATAACCAAAGTTAGTATTTAAGTTTAATGTCTTTCAAGGATGCGACACGAAGATTTTGAAGAAAATAGCCCCACCATAAACTACCCTTTACATGGAAAATTTTTTCAAAATTTTGGTTTTCTTGAAAATGGCTCTAACGATTTTGATTAAAATGCCATATATTTGAGATATTTTTATGACAAATTAAATGTATATCTTGAATTTTCTGGCTATAGATCCTGTAGTCGTATTTACTCTGGACGACTTTTGCATAACTGGTAAATCGTTAGAGATAGACCAAATCATACTATACCAAAAATTTAGATCTTGGTAAAATACACAATTTATGTCTCAATAAATTTTCTTGTAGGGTGAACCATTTCGGAGATATTCCTTGTTATGTGTGTGAGTTTTGGAAAACTTTGAACTTTAGCAAAATGCAACAACGTTGTTCATTTTGTTATATGTTAATCGTGCAAAGAGAACGGAATCTCAAAGGTCAAAAAGGTTTGACTGTCGCACAAAGCCTTCTGTATTCTAATATCTCCCTTGCACCTACAAGGACATATGCAATAAGATAATTTGTACGAATGTTTATCTTAACTAACATGGAGATATAGGAATAAGAGTTTGTTAGAATGGTTAATACAAGAGTAGAGAAAGTCATGTGAGTGCAACACATCAGAATTTTAAATACTTACACTAAAAATAATGTTTAAAGAAGCAGTGATGGAGTTTTGAAGAAGTCACATGGTATGACAAGAAACAGTGGTGGGGGATCTGGCTGGCTTGGAATGGAGATGAAATGTTAGATTATTGTGCAGATGCAAAATTATCAGTATTACCCTCATTTTCAGAGTTTGAGTGAATGAGGGCAGGGGCAGGATGGAGGGTATTCTCCCCCCTCATTATTTCCCCAGCTCATCAAAAACGAATTCTGCCATGGAAGTATTCTTTCTTTTTACTGTACTTACTATTACTACTCTTTGAAAATAGAAGAAAACACAACACTTTCATTGCAGACTGTACATAGTGCGACTGTGAGCTGTGAGTAAGAAAACGTATCATACCACAAGTAAGCTAAACAATACTCAGGTTCATTCATTGGGTTGGCATTCAGAGTCATAATTCCAGCAAGGCCGATTGCAACTTGCAGTATTCAGTTCAGTTTCTTGCAACTCACTGTTCTATTGTTCATCAGCATGGATAAATTTGTGACAAGAAAGTGAAAGGTTACAGAAAATAATGGCAGGGAAGTATACCAGTTCAAATCTCAGGCTTCAACTCCAAGTATTATGAATATTACAGCTTGTCAGGTAAAAACAGCAGCATTGGTAGTGATATGTTTTAGTGAGAGTAAGTGCATTACACTAATTGGGGGATGTATAGATAAAACTAGATTTAAAAAATTAAAAACAATTCGTCCCTGACTTTCATCAAACAATTTTGGGAGAGTTACATGGGCATCACGAAGGGGGGCAAGGTAGGGCTGCGGCCCTCCTTGGAAATTAATGAATTTAATGTGCACTCGATTACTGGATATTAGACTGTTGTTTAAATTTTGATGTAAAGAACAATTTTTATTTCGCATAAATTAATACAGTTATACGCAACAAATAGGTACTATAAATTTTGACTACAATATACTGAATTAATGACTTCCAACATGCGGCCCTACCTTGAAACAGTCTGCCGACGCCCATGTCGAGTTATATGCCTGTACTGCTCAGAAATACAAAATCACGTTGTTCTTAAAGATCATAAAATCCACATTGCTGCTGCTGCCGCCACTACTAGATTTTCTGCATGTGTATAACACACCAATGCTACTACCACTATAATTACTATAATTATTGCCATAAATATAACACAAACCTCGTCAGAAAGTCTGATTCGAACACTGCTCATTCTTATTACCATTTGAGTAACATGGTAAGTTTTCATTATCTATCTTAAATGTCATTTTAACCTTAAGTAATATTAAATCGCAATACTGTACTTTCTTTATGTGTGAAGGGAATTTAAATGATGATATACAATGGTTTGCTTCAGTAGTATTTTGAACACATCGTATATAACGCAACGGTCATGATATCAAAATATAAGGTTCTCAACTCCAACTAAACGTACTCTGGCAATTCGTATTCTTTTTCATATTCTTTTAACAGTGCTAAGTAAAGGTGGGTCTGTTGAACATGGTGTGTAATCCATATGGCCTTGGCGAGGGATTGCGTTCTGGTGCAAAATAAATGAGTGGAAACTTGGCGCCCGAGGCAATTTCTGGAAAATGCTATTGCCCAGTTTCGAACTATATACAAGCCTAGCATATTCACGGGTAAGATATATCAATACTTTTAATTTAATGAAAGTAATGCTAGTATTTTTCAATCCTTGCAGAATCACATGCATGAGTTGAACATATAGTGTTAAATAGATTTCGTGGGTAACATTAGGGTACCTGTACCCGGCCAGTATGAATGTAGTCCATACGGCGAGAGAGCACTACGCAATTCTTTAATATAATTTGAGTAATGTTCATTTTATTTTATCCCCTCTGGGAGGTCTGGTGTCAGTATGGGTGGCTCAGTTGGTTAGACGCTGCCCTACTTATACCAAGGTCGCGGGTTCAAATCAGGCCCAGATCAATGGTTTTTAAGTGTGCTTAAAAACGACAGCCTCCATGTCAGTAGATTTACTGGCATGTAAAAGAAATCCTACGGGACAAAATTTCGGCACACCGGTGATGCTGATGTGATCCTGAAAATTGACAGCTTTGTTAAACAAAATAATTTAATTTTTGGGAGGTCTGGCACGGGGTGCACTGAGTCTCGTTAGTCCCGGGGAGACCAATTGAGAAGCTACCTGATGGAAAAGTAGCGGCCCCAGCTCGTGAAGACCGCATAACTGGCCCGGAGGGCTCGGGACGCTGACCACGTACCACCCTCCAGTACTGCACCCCACCAATGACGCCTGTAGTGGGCCGAGGTGGGGGACGCAGCGGCTGGGTGGTAAGGCTTGGCTCTTCATGGACTGCAGTGCTAGGGCTTAGCCAAAAAAGAATGTTCATTTTATGAAGTTTCATATTGTAGGACTGTATATTAAAGGTGATTTTTTGTAATCATTACTTTCGTTTATTGGTTAAGATTGCTTTTCTATTTGCTAAAACACTTCACATCACTTTTCGCGCACATGTAGAATTATGTTGCACAAATAGTAGTAATACACGCAGTTGACAATAATTCACATTCAGGAATGTAGCTATAGATGTAGATATATGCATGAGAAAGTGAAGTCACTTTAAAGGGACGGTCAGTGGCCCCAACGATTGTAATAAGGCAGCATTATGTTCTTAGACTGCTACTATTAACTCAAGATAACTTTGCACCTTCTCAGGATTTGCTAATGTAAGTATTTTTGATGTAACAGAGTGTTTAGTGGATATGCAATCTTAACATGTTCAATTAATAGGTTCCCTCATAACAGAAATTTTAAATGATCTCAAAAACTGAATTTAGTTAGGAAATAACACTTTATTGACCATAGGTGCGATTGTGTCAATTATTACATTAAAATGTTGTTGTTCTGTGTAGAGTATGGTCCTGGAATTACAATGTAGTGCACATATACGTCATTCCTTTGTTACACAAGATATACAAGTAATTAACCACAACTATAGGGAAATATACTGAGGGCCCTAAACCGCAACACCTAATCCTAGGGATGTTTCTTATGAGCAGAGGATTGTGGTAGTGAAGCAATGGGAAGGTGTATACCCGAAATATAAGTGTACCTAGCTTAAACCAATGATCTCCAACAACTCCTTATTAAGTCAGCATTATTATGTACATACTCTGGAGTCCCTAGCATAAGTCTTCCCTGCTGCCATACTGTACTGGATTACAGGGCTGCCCATCCACACCCTCACGCACCCCCCCCCCCCCCTTCAAAGGCTATGGCACATTCCTCTCAATTTTCTGAGAGTCCAACATTAACTATTTAGGTTAATCAAGAAATTGGATGGTCCCTGATAGCCAGTCCACCTCATGTCACATTTCCCCTCCATGCAAGCTCACATGATGGATCTTCTACCACACCTTGGTACACATGACAGTCCTCTGGAATGACGTAGTTGCCCCCACTACCTTTGTGCGGAGAATATGAAGTGATGTACATGGCGTTCAAGGGGCGGAGTGGGCTACTTAAATTCACAGCAGTTGTCTGCTCACTCATAATTAAATTCGTGTAATTTTTTATATTATTAAAATATGAATGCAACATATTACGTTCACATGGTTTTCCCAACTTGCTCATTTTTACATAATACTTAGAAATGCAACATATTAATTCACATGGTTTCCCCTACTTGTTTTTCTGTTATATAATACATGGAAATGCAACATATTACATTCACATAGTCTGCTTTGCTCACTTTTCTTTTATGTAACACATAGAAATGTAATGTGGTACATTCACATGGTTTTCTCTACTCTCTTTTCTTTTATGCAATGTATAGGAATGCAACATATTACATTCATTTGTTTTCTCTGCTCACTTTGTTTTGAGTAATACTTAGCAAATGCAACATATTGCATTCACACAGTTTTCTCCATTTGCTTTCTTTTTTACCTAATGTTTAGAAATGCAACATATTGCCTTCACTTAGTTTTTCTAACCTTCTTTTGTGTAACACATTCACATGGTTCTCTACTCATTTTTATTGTACGTAATATGTTTACCTGTATTTCTGTACTCCCTGTTCTAATCATTCCCTAAAACAAAGCATAAGCTGTAAAATAAAAACAACAGAATTGAGATGTGCTTAAAAATGGTCAATATATTACACATAAGTCTGGTTCCAGGATAGAAAGGTGCCACCACTTTTAATAATTAAATTAGACATATATATTAATATTGTTGATTTGAAATTGTGCTTACCTTGTACAAAAAAGATATATTTTAAGAAATATTTGTTATATGTACGGACAAAACTGGTTACAGTGATGCTTCGAACGATGTATTGGCTGTAACAGTGAAATTTAACAGTCTGGTCTAAATCCTATGTAAATCTATATTTTGAAAACTGCTTAGTATAACATGGCATATTATCTTCAATCAGTGGTGAGGGAGTGATGTGTCATGTGTGATTAGGAGTTGTAGAGATGATGTTGATAGTGTTTAACTCCCGCATTTGCTACATGTGGTGAGTTGTGGAGAGGGAAGCGGCAGAAGCAACTTGAATGGAGGGATGGTACGCTGTCACACACAGGGTACTATATTGTCGCATACAATTCCGTGATTACCCCATTTTGTTTCTGTTTTATGACACTGAAAAGTTTCAGAGAGGGACTTTCTTGTAGGTACTGTTATAGCTATTGTGTTACTGATAAATAATAAAAGCTTAAACGAGTAATTGGAAAAAAAGATCAGTAAAATCAATTGTAATATTTACAGCAAAAAATTATAAACAAAATATTAAATCTTCCCTTAAATAAATTTAACAAGGCAGTAATTCTTTCGGATTCTAAAGCTGCAATTCAGGGAATATGTTCAAACACTACAAGGAAGTCAACAAAAATTAGAGAATGCTACAAAATGTTAACACAACTCCAAAAAGTTAATAAGACTGTTCATCTCCAATGAATTCCAGCACACTGTGGAGTCATGGGGAATGAAGCTGCAGACTCACTTGCAAAGAAAGGCACAACAATAAAACAAAACTCTAAATTCAATTTCTCATATTCCTCACTAAAACGCTTGATCATTAAAAAATTTTCTCATTCATACCTACAAGAAATAGAAACAAATGCCAAAGATAAAAAATGGATTACACTACTTTCCAACCCAGATATAATTCCCCAGAGACCAAGGAAAACAGCAGTTGCAGCCTTCCGACTATTGACAAATCACGACTGCTTAGCAAGTCATCTCTATAGAATAGGTATCTCAGCCTCACCAATATGTGTTCTATGTAACGATCCAGCAGAAATGAACGAAGACCACTTGAAGACCTGTGAAGCATTAAGATCAGAAGAAACTACAGTTCAAAAGTATTGGAAAGCACGAATGCTAATGGCTTCATTGCCAGATGCAAGGCACTAGAAAACAACTACAACAACAACAAATATTGGCAGGTGGTGGATTTGGTATTTCAGTGTATTCTAACTATAAATAGGCCAATATTGTAGTAGTAACTGTGGTAATGTTACACGTTGTGGGTTCTACCTACCTGTAATGTTGTAGTTCATGTGATATGTGCCACATTATAGCATACAACATCAATTGTACTTCAAATTACCCTTTTTGTTTGTCTATTTATTGCTGTACCACCTTAAAATTTAGAAACTTGCAGATACAGATGTGTTAACAGATGTATTAGTTGATTAAGCACAGCAATAAATATCCTCAATAGTTTTGCATGCCCAAATTTGAATTCTTCCCAAAAATGTTTCTGATGGCACAACTTCCAGCATGATTCCTCCCCATGGGCAGCCCTGCTGGGTTATCATACATGATATGGAGCCTCCACCTGGTAGATAGTACAATTCTAATAGATGCAAATTACTAATGCTTAAACTCCAGAAGTGTTAAAAATATTGGGACATTCTTTACTACTTTGGCCCAATTCAGTAGTAGTGAAATAAAAAGTGAGTAGAATAACTGAGAATATCTTGGAAAAGTGTTTAAGGCATAGATGTTACCACAACAAAGTCCTCTGGGCTGCCCACCCTTCCTATTTAGGAGAGTTCCTTTTATAGTAAAATATTGCATCACATTAGAAATTGGGATGTACGATACAGCACGTGTTGGAATGAGGGTGGCAATCTGAGTGAAATCTAGTTTACTGCATCATTGGACTTCAGTTACGCTAATGTTTCAGCTACACTTTGAGGTTTACTGGGTTACGCCTTGCAGTTGTACTTGCATAACAAAATAAAGATTTTGTTTCTTAATAATACTGTCACTTGCCAGAATCATATCAGTACTATTGTTATGCTGGAATTTTGTCACTTAGGAGTTCTTTTACATACCAGAAAATCTGCTGACACAGGGCTGTCATTTATAACCACATCTTGGAATCAGTAGGCCAGCCTGTAAACAACTTTGGCACTTAGACTGACATATTTGCCTAAGAATGGCTGTAGGATATTCTCATGTTGGTATCTGTGACAAAAGAGTGTGATATCCGTGACATCAGTACACACAGTATAGTGAACTGAAGAATTGAGATAAAGTAGTAGAGACATACATGTCATGGTGTCTAGCTAAGGTCAATTTGATGTCATTATAATTACTGAAATATGGTTGTAATATGTTAAGCTACAATATTTATTCTTAAACTTTACCTTTAATGGTGGCAACTATTTATTACTAGTATAGGAGTGATACATCTGTGAACCTTCTACAGTCCTTCACTGTAGTACCCAGCACTATCTACAACTCGTTGCCAGTTGTAGTATCCCTGTAGCAGCTCCTGTTCTGTTGATGTTTCTGGTGGACCACCCTAATGTCTGCAGAATCTTGGGAACAGTCCAGAGTTTAACATCAGGAAGTGGTTCCTTCATCTTTCTTATCAAATCGTAGTCACAGGGGTTTATCTCTGCTGAATGTGATGGATGGAAAAGCATTCCCCCAGGAATGTTACAGATCAACTACAGGGTGTGCCATTTGTGCCTGAGCATTATCCTGGAAAACGACGGGGATTTCTGCAAAATATGTGGGCACTACCTTTGCAATGCTGTTCCCAGATTATTCTCCTAAAAATTATGGATATACACTGGATTAACATTCTGTTCTTGCATGGTGGTATGTTAGGTTGATGTGATCACAGCTGTATGCAAGGATCAGTATAATATTCACATTTGTAGGAGTACGATGCCCAACTTGGTGAGCCATTACGGATTGGTGCTTATGCATAAGTTCATATGTCCTGACCCTTGTTTCATCTAGTGCAATAATGTGCCATAAGAAGGCATTTCCATCACTACTATAACGTCTCAGGTGAATTAGACCAAAGTCATGTTGTAATCATTGTTGCACCTCTTTCAAATCCCAGTGAACCCAATTGAGATGTAGGTTTTTGCATTCTCAGGCAATTCTTTAGAATACAAAACAGTCATACAAAATTTATATCTCCACGAATAATTTGTGTACCATCTGTTGTTGATCAGTATCTAGCAGTACAGAAACAGCTTATATGTCCTCTTTGCTAGCACTCAGGCGACACATTCAAGCCATATGTTTCTCACAGCCCTGTCCTTTGCTAATTTACCTCGCTATAGACCTGTAAGGCAATGCTGTCTCACCCACATGCAAAACCATAGTCGCATTGTGCTGTATGACCACGAGCACATTGAATTTTCAGTCAAGGTCCCTGTTGCTGCTTTATAAACATGGCAAAATGTAGCAGCACAGAGTGGTTTTTTTTTTTTAATTAACGTCCTCCAACATTGTGTCATATCGGACGAATGAGTGAAATGAAATGGGTAAAATGATGCTCAAATGAGCCTGAGGTCCATGGAGCTTTAAGTTACCCGACATTCGTCTTCTCAGGGTAGGGAAAACCTCGGAAAAAAACCTTACCCGGGTAACTTACCCTAAGCGAGATTCGAACTTGCGACCTCTTGAACGTGAGGCAGACATGCTAACCATCACGCTACCGAGGCGGGCAGCATAGAGTGATAACTAACAGGTTAGATGAATAATAGTGCACATGTAATTTTGATAATTTTGCTGAATGTATTAGCTTGGTTACTTAATGTGGAACATTTAAAAGGTTTGAAGTTAAATTACTATATTTATTTTCAGACATAAGACCGACCTCACAGGAAATTTGTTTGTGTGCCTTTGATGAATGTTATGAGTAGTTGTGTGTACTAAGTTGAAACTTGAATCAGGCTTGAATATTTCAATTCCATAACTGGACTCAGTGTTATTTTGGTGCTCTGACCAGGTGCCATGGCAAGATGCCCATAGAAGTATTAAACCTTCCCATTTGACTTAAGTATTGCAGTAAACAAAATCAATATCAAATAAAGAATTATACCTCAAAGTTGACCTGCAATGTTATAGCTACTTTAAGTTAACAACTATTGTAGTTAATAGTTCAGCTTATTTCCTGTACAAAACTAGTTTAGAACATACCATAACATTAACACTTATAGTAGTCAGCACTGCATGGGAACTTTGAGGTAGGTCTAATATTTCATATTCCCTTAAAGGTCTAACACCAGATGAGCAGGCTTAATGCTGGTAAAGGTATCTCAATATGGTATCTAGAGCAGTAATAACATTGGCATGAATAGGTGATGATCTGTGGTTCAAGTCTTAAACATCACTTTGAACTTTCCAGGTATGATCCAATTTTTCAAGAAGTATGTTTATTTGCGAGAGGATGTTGGAGATATGGTTATAATTTGAACAATGGCTGATGGATACAATGAAGCTTACAGTTGCAATTTTAAATGTTTATTGTATTGATTATATTTCTTTCTCCACAGGCTTGTTAATGAAATTAGAAACGCCATCAATTGTACAACAGTTCCAAAATGGATACCAGAATAGAAATCAAACAAGAGGATCCTCTCTCAGACGATTTAGCCTCACAGAATGACAGCAAGATTGTTAAGATGGAGACAAACAGTGATGGTGTGCTTATGGACAATGACGGTTGTGAGTTGGCCATGAAGGCAAAAATTAAACTAGAGACTCCTTTTTCAGACCTTTGTTCACAGAAAGAGAGGATATATTTTACAAAGCAGGTTAAATTTGAAGCTGTTACATGTAGCAGCAACTGCGAGGCAGCTACTGAAACAGAAATTGAGGAACAGGCTCTGGATTTAGATTTGTATTCACAGAAAGAGGGAGAATTTCTTTCAAGAGATCCTTTAATGCAGCTCAAGAAATGCAACACTAATCTTGAACTGGATAACAAAATAGAAATTAAAGAAGAACCTTGTTGGCCGGAATTAGAAACTTCACCTAAATGGAATGACATTAAGGTAACTTTTATGGTAGAAATCTAATCTAGTTAAAGTATTTATCCTGCATCAGATAAAATATTTGAATTTAGCAATACAAAATTATTATGGATAAGAAATAGTTTCTGTATATGAACAGTATTTGTCTCCTGGTATATTTAAGGGTTGATGGTAATGGTCAAAGTGCAAAATGTTAAAAGTTGTTCTGGGTAAAAGCATTTCTACACTGCGATTTTAGAAGAAAAGTATATGTTAAAATATGTCAAATAAAATCAATTACAGTTGACAGGGTGAATTAAGCAAAGTAGTTGACTGTAATTATGCAAATTCTTGACCTGGGTTCATTGCTTGTTGCCTTTATACAAGGACTATTTTACCTAAAACGTCATGAACCGCTACTGAATTAAAGTTAGCTTACCTTAGAGAAATATTTTGAGGTGGTACTACCCTCCTTTCCTTTAGTGAGCAAGACAGCTGCCAAATGATGTCGAGATGACCATCTGTCTGTGATGGTAAAGGCATCCCACAAATGCAATGGCGGCCCATTAAGTTTAATTGTCATTTCAGACTAAAGTTTCCACCAAGTGACTATTTCTTTTGGCAGTTTTGATGCTATAACGTCGTTCACACCCAGTAGTTCACAGAGGCACTGAACAGACATTCTGTATTAATTTTTCCAGAATTGGCAAACCATTTAAGGTTAGAGAACCTGACTTGTACTCTCAGAGTGTCACTATCCAAACCAAACAACTGAGCTGCCTTATATACATCAGATTGCCATACAAACCACTTTTACTGCTAGTTTTGTTTTCTTTAAAACCTGAGAAACACTTTATTACTTCAGTTGAAGGAAACCTTTCAAACTCATTAATTAAATGTTGAATTTTTTGTCACCTTATTTTCTCAAACTTTCTGTTTTCACCTTGTTCTTCAGGTTGAAGTTTGCAATATGTTAAGTAATTTTCTTTGGAAAGTCAAATAAAGATCATCCGTAACTCACATTTCTTTAAGAGTTTTCATTGTGCAATTAATAATATTTTCTATTTTTACTGTAAAAACATACTTTTTGCATTGTTGCACTAAGTAGAGACAGAATACATGATATATCTAATAAAAAGTCCAACGACAGAATACTTTTTACCCCTGCCAGTTGACAATTATCTGTACTTAATAATTCAGAGCTTTCAGATACCAAGTTTAGGAACTGCATGACAACAAAGATCATTATGGAACACTCACCTAGGAAGCTGTAGATTGATGTAGATATCCACTTTCTCAAAACAATGCTAATTTCAAAAGTTTAATTTAGGCCACATATAACACACAGAAGTTAGGGTTTCCACAGGGGCTATTAATTTAGACATAGGTAATTATTATAAGAGGTAGCATTATCAATCACTAATAACTTTAAGCACTACCACATAGAAGTGTCACAGTGAAAATGAAAGTGATCAGTATTGGTGATGTAACTGTAAAAGAACCAAACCTTGTATGTAATTTAATAAACAATTATTTTCTTAGTGTAGGAGA
This sequence comes from Tenodera sinensis, assembly GCA_030765045.1. Taxonomy (NCBI): domain Eukaryota; kingdom Metazoa; phylum Arthropoda; class Insecta; order Mantodea; family Mantidae; genus Tenodera; species Tenodera sinensis. Next base: position 52,533,421 of record CM060974.1, on the reverse strand, counting down.
GAATTCTGCTGGCAGGAATACACAACAGTCATTTAAAAATACTGTAAAGTCATCATTCTTTATTTATCCAGTATCTACAACAGAGATTACAAATACAATAACTAAACTACCAAAAAAAGTCACAAGTGAATGGGATGAAATCAGTGTGATTCTCTTAAAACATTGTAAATATGTTCTGGCCAGTCCCCTTGAACATTTAATAAACTTCTCTATCCTATGTGGTATATTTCCAGAATGTCTGAAACAGAGCCTAGTATGCCCACTACATAAAAAGGAGATGAGAATGACATAAATAACTACAGACCAATTAGCCTAACATCAGAAATAGCAAAGCTCTTTGAAAGACTTGTATTAAGCCGGTTATTAGATTTTTTAGACAAAAACAATATTGATGTAAATTTTCAGCATGGATTTAGGAAAGGACGATCAACAGCTACTGCAATTAGTGAACTTATACATTTAGTCATTGAAAACCTTGAAAAAAAGGTGAAGTAGGGTCTTTATTCTTTGATCTTTCTAAAGCTTTCGATTGCGTTGATCATGCGATACTATTACAAAAACTGGAGGCATATGGAGTAAGAGGCTTGGCGAGAGATTTGATCAGATCATATTTGGTAGACAGAAGACAATCAACACTATTGTACGATAAACGGGGCAAATCAGTAGGAAAAGTGCAATCAAAATTTAAACATGTTATGCATGGTGTACCACAAGGATCGGTGTTGGGACCACTGTTATTTATTTTATATATAAATGACATACCAATCTCAAATAACACAAATATAACACCTTATGCAGATGATACAACTGCTGTATGTCAAGGGGCAAATGTTGATATATTAAAGGAGAACTTCCTGCAGTCCATTGACTCAGTTATTAACTACTTTAAACATAATCACCTCACATGCAACAGGACAAAAACAACCTTAATTCATTTCTCACAGAGTAATATAAGCACCACAAATTTCTCCTTACCAGTAAATAATAACAGTATTCATGACGTAAGCGAACATAAATTTCTAGGAATAATACTTGATAGAAAATTAACATGGGCTGGACATATAAATCATATTTGTGACAAAATTAGTAAATCTGTGTATCTCCTACATCATTTTAAAAACATCTTATATGAGAAGGGGCTCAAAATGATTTATTATAGAGTTATATAACTATATTTACTGTGTGCGATAGAAATTTGGGGCTGTGCTGCTGCAACCCATATGGAAAGGTTATTTAGATTGCAAAAACGCGCAGTCAGATTGATTTTCAATATGAACTCTCGTGAATCATGTAGGGGAATATTTAAGGATAAGCAGATATTAACATTGTATTCTCAGTGTGTCTATAAAGTTGTAACCTATGCAGTTCAGAAATAAAACCCAAAAAATAGCAATATCCATAGTCACTACACCCGACACAATGATGATTATTTTCAGCAGAGATTTAGTAAAAATATTTCAAAAAAGGATCCTAATGTCATGGGTTTAATGCTTCAACTAAAACTACCTGCATATTTAAAATGTTCTAAAGGTAAACAATTTGAGAGTGCTCTGAAGAAGTATTTGATAACAAAGACATTGTACAGTATTGTCACCCAGCGCATTATTGTTGGCGCTACCGCAAAGGAGTCGAAGGAAAGAGACAGAGAATGGCCGCATTGTTGGGCGCTTGCCGAAAGAGAGAAAGTGATAGAGGCTTCTAGAACTGTCTGCTTTGTATTTCACCGCAAAATAACTGAGCTTTCCCGAAGTTTCCAGAATAGTGCTTGGGAGATATAAATAGCGGTAAAGTGTGAGAAGGGACAGTTCTTTGTGTTACGAATTCGGAGCCGTGCTGTTGGAGAATCGGAAAAGACTTTCTTGCTGTTGCAACGAGTGTACAAGTTACTGTTTACGGAAATAAAAGTGTTTCTTTATCTCGACTACTTCTGTCTTCTTTACTTCACACCCACCAACAAAAGTTACAGTATCAATGAACTATAATAATGTCCATATTGAAATTACAGACCCTCTGTGTAAATCACAAATGATAGGTAGCTATAGTAATATGTGTAACCATTAGATTGTCCATCTGTGTAATACAAATTATAAATATAAATTTGTGACAATGTCAGAAACTGTATTGCAGTCTATTGACAACAAAGAATTTAATTTAATTAGTAATAGGGTTATCCAAGGTTCATTTTACTAGATTTGTTTTGAATCTGAGTATTTGCCAATCACTAATAACTCTAAGCACTGATAGTACTAAAATTGAAATATCATAGTGAAAGTGAGAGTATTTATAATCAGGGTTATCCAAAGTTCACAGTACTAAATTTGTTTTGAATGTGAATATTTGATCGGCAGCTGTAACATTTAGTCCAGTTTTCACATTGTATAGGGCATGAGAATATAAAAGTGTGATGTCTAAAAATGGAAAAAAAACTTTTTGTATCATTTCAGTGACTTGTACAGTCAGGTTTGGCTATCGGGGCGTTTGTCTTTCTGTCAGTCTTCCATGTCTGTCTCATTGTGTCACTATGTAGAGTGGTCAACATACACTCTTCTTGTCTGTCCATCCACCTTAGTGCTAGCATGTTATCGTGTGCCTAGATTCTGTTTGTTCCTTCTTCAGTGTTTCAGTCAGTTTAGGCATTTCCTTCCCGTTCTTTCATTCAGTGCCACATGTGTTTATTCCTGTGCATGTAACCAGTTATAAAGAACAGGAGTAGAATGCCAATTGTCAATCCACAAGTTGTGTCCTGTATTTAGGTATTTAGTCATAATGGTTTCTACTACGACACCAGAAAATCCAAAGTTATGGTTCTCAACAATGCCTGTGGTTGTCCCTGTGTACAAAATGAAGCCCAGTATATACCCTGTATTACTGGCACAAAGCACAGAAGCCTTTATACTGAATCTATGCTGTTTAGAGGGAATGTATTGCTTGAAAGTAAAACAACTCTTGAACAATACTAGGCTCTCATCAATGCATAGATTTTGAAAAGGAGTGAAACAAGCAAGAAAACTGAGTCTCAAATGTTCAACAATAGGTTTCAGTTTATGTAGTCTGTCTCCTTGAGTCTGTGTGTCATTGTCATTGAAATAAAGCGATCTAAGCAGCAAAAGATATCAGTCTCTTGATGTGTGCTCTGCAAACTTGGAGTAGCAATTAGAGATTCTGTTGTCCAGTATTCTGCATGAGTCAGTTTCTTTACCCTGGCCATCAGCATTGTAAGTCCCAAGAAAATGTAAAGTTCTTCGGGTGTGGTTTCGGACCAGTACTGCAAACGGGAGTGGGGGAGGGTGGCAGCTTCTCACAAAGAAAATTATAATACCTATTACTTTAAGCAATGAGCTGCATAAGTTTGAAAGAAAAAAAATTTAAAAACATAAAAAAAACTGGAATTTTCATCCAAATTAGACAAAATACCTGAATTATGGTTATCAACACCATGAATTTGTGGAACAAAATTGCCCCTCTGGCATTGAAACATAGGGCTGGCAACCTGTCTTCGCTTTGTGTGTGCATGTCTTGTGGTGGATCATTTTTGTCACTTTTCTCACTGTCACTTATTTCCCCGGCATCACTGTCAACAGATACACTTCCACTTTCCTGTATGCTGTAATGAATATCTGACATATCAGATGGCAAAGTATCAAATTTGGCTAGTAATTCATCCTCATTTAAAACACGTAACTGCCTGGTAGGCCCAGCCATGGTTTGTACACTTATGAATCCCTATGATCACATTACTACACCAGTCTGCTGCTCTCTATGGGGTAAAATGCATCCCCATGCCTTTGTATTTAAGCTGCAAATGTCACTAGAATCAGAGAGCTCTGTGAAACTGCTTCTTCATAATCCCAACAGATGGCAGAACATGTTCCTGCAACTCAAAGTGCGTTCAGAGTGTCTAATAAGGCTTGATTCTAGGGAGTAGCTCCCACTGTAACCATTCTGGCCAATGCACAGAGAGGTTTAGATGCCCTCCCTCTATGCGAACGACCAATGCAGTGAAAGGGTTAGTGTCACTTCTATCTGTTAGGATTGTGGGACCCAGTAGGGAAGAAAAATGTATAAATCTTTCTTGCAGTGAAGGATGAAAAAAAGAAATACTGTGATATTGATATGTGAGACATGTAAGTGAAATTGGATAACATAGCTGTTGCAAATATCCATATATATATATATATATATATATATATATATATATATATATATATACATTGTTACAATTTTTGTAAATATCTTTCAGAGGGCATCTTGTTGCAAAAATATGATTCAGTAGTGATGGGATTAACATCTGTGGAATGTTCTCTGAGATTTATAAGGCGTGCGGAAATACTCTCTCTCTCTCTCTCTCACTTCACTGTTTAAATTATTCAGTATGCATAGCATAATCTGCAAGTATATGAATCCATATGGAAGCCAATTGCACATTCACTTTCACTGCTGGTTCTTCCGATACCCTATATTTTAAACGGAATACAATATCCTATATAATATATTCTGATCTACCTGAAGAAAACTTGTATTTCTGAAATCCTATGAGTTTATCATCATAATCATAGTTTGTAGGAGCAAATCTATCAGCTCTTAAAGTATTATTTTAATTTAACATTCCATGGTTCTTTACAAGCGCAGTATGTCATATCCTCAACAGCCAGGTTATTGGCAGAGAAGAGCCCAATTTATTTGTTTGCTTTTCCATGTCATTGTCTCTTAAACATCTCCACCATTTTGTTTTAATGTGCCAAAATGCCTTACTGAGTTATATGTTCTTATTATACTGTGATATTGAGTCATTCAACAATTTAGGGACAAGAGGAGGCCAGGTGACCTTGGATATGACAAGTGGTTGTGTGTGTGTATCACCATAATAATGCCAGCGAGACGTGAAGGAGGTTCGTGTTACAGGACAGCTAGTGACTGTGTATATGCGGTCGTACAGTGTGATAACACCGTAGTTCCAGCAAGCTTTAGAAGTTTGTTTGCTATGTCATGTACATGTGTGCAAGGAAAGCACTCAAAGGAGGTTATGTCATGCAGGCTCCAGTATAAATAGGACAGACAGTGAGCAATTCGGTTGGTTGGTGTCAGTTTTTAAAGTTGAGTGAATGTTAGTTGTTTATGTCATTATATGCAGTTAGTTTTATTTAGGAGAGCAGGTATGAGTCATCAAGTGATTGTATCATAATAGTAAAGATATAAGAGACAGTGAAGCTTGAGAAAGACATTAAAAGACTGAGAAAGATTACCAGAAGTACAATTGTGAATTCTAATAGCAGAGATATAAACTGTGTTAGCAACAAGAAGGAAATTGTGTATGTGTAGGTAAATTTAGAGGAAAACAAAGTCTTAGAAAAGTAAACCTACTTTGCAGTTTTGGTGTCTTTGTTACAATACTTTCCTATAACCAGTTCAGTATTCTGTAAATCAAGAAATTTATATAAAAATCCTTTCTCCATTACTTGGTTTTACTGCGCTGGATTATATTGAAAAGCTCATGTGTTCATTTCTATGCATCTATTATCATAATCCTATTTGTAAACAATAATGGTGCTTTAACAGATAAATAGGCAGGACATTTAACTTACAGTGTATAGATGATTCTGTGAAACTGTATGTTTGAATTCTTCTGTTATAGGATGAAGACTTCCCTCCAGTAACATCTTCAAGGTAAGTTTTGTCTTTTGGTTGAGGTTTCAGTTAGAAGCCTCCTGCTTCTTGTGTGATATTTTCTTTTAATTCATATATAACCCATTTATATCATTTATATTGTAGTAGATGACCCATTATGTTTGCAGACTGATGCAATTTAAATATATTTTATAATTTCTATTAAAACACACCTTAAATGCCTTATGTTGTGCTTGTGCTACTTTTTAAAGCTCTGAATTGTAACCAAGGTTCCAACATGTTTCTTCTGTTGTTCCTTTGCATCTTTATTTTATCTGGGTTTTTTTCGTGTGTATTTCTCCTTGTTTTAAATGGTTGTTGGGATGGGGTTTTAACTATTATTTCTGATTTAACTTTTTCAGAATTGATTTTTACTTGTTCGTAACTTACACAATAAATGCAAATATTATTAAAATGCATGATTTGTGTCAGATAATTTTTCATGTATAACCAATCATTTGTGGTATATTCCATAATTCTGGTTTCAGTTTTCCATTATATATATCTTTCTCAACTGGTGAGTTATATATTCTTTTATTCCTGTTCATGTAAAGAAAATGGAATTTAAAGGTATCACATAGCAGCTGGATCTTAAAAGCTTTGGGTATCACTTAAGCCTAGTCTATCCCACTATACCAGTTGTACCTACACATAAAAAAAATATGTTACAAAACCATTTTTGAAAATATTTATCTCAATTAACTTGAAATAGAAGAATTTGAATTTTTATAAATAGTTCTTACAGGCATGAGTAGAGAAAATCATGTAAGTGCAACACATCACATTTTTAATTGAATCAGTGAAAAAGTACAATACTAAATCACCTTTCTACATAGTCCTTTCACTTATAGCTACATACACTTTCTCTTATGAATTGGCATTTTTATTTGTTCCTTGAAGGAAGAGAGTTAAGCTATACTGCTCCAAGATTTTTCACTTCCATTGTTTCCCACATTTCTTGTCTTTGTATATCCTCTTCTATTCCATACTACTTTCCAAAAGCTGCTCTCATTTCTTTCCTCTAGTATTCATACTTACCCATTTATATCCTGTTTAGGTCTTTTCTATCTCATTTCAGTAGTACTTGCTTTGTGTTAGTTTATAGATAATCTTATTATATTCTCAGTTCCCCTTTTCATGCATCAGTTTCAATATTTCATAATGGTTTCTGTTACTAACTTAATTCTACCTGTTCATCCCACTCCTTTTGGTGCTCATTTTGTTAATCCTATTAGTTTGTTACAAAACAAACTAAAAGCTCTCTTTATTTTCTTGCTTGTTTCTGTTATCTCCCAAATTATATTGAATTTGTTATTCTTGATTCAACTATTGCTTCACAAAACCTCTCTAGACTGTTTATTGTCATTTCTGGTAATTTGCACTGATATACTTTTAACTCCGACCGCCTCCATAGCGCAGTTGGTAGTGTGCTTGCCTCTGGCGTGGAGGACCCGGGTTTTTCCCCGGTACTAGCATGGGGATTTTCTCCCCTCTGGGAGGTCTGGCACGGAGTGAATTCATCCTCATTAGTCTGGGGGGACCATTTGAGGAGCTACTTGATGGAAAAGTAGCGGCCCCAGGTTGTGAAGACCGTATAGTTGGCCGGGAGGGATCGGGATGCTTACCATGTACCACCCTCCAGTACTACACCCCACCAATGATGCCTGTAGTGGGCTGAGGTGGGATACACAGTGGCTGGATGGTAAGGCTTGGTTCTGTTGTGCCAGGGCTTAGTTAGTTTTTATACTGTTAACTCCATGACTTTCCATCCCTTTTGCTAGCGCTCTTTCACTTCATGCTTCCCATACACCAAATCTGCTCAGTTGTACTCTTAAGCAATTAAATACTCTCACTGCCTCTAATCTCTTATCAGACCCGATTGCTCATCTTTCTTAATTTGTTTACCTTTTAGAATACCACCATTATTTTTATTCCTAAAGCTGTGCAAAATTTATGCTATTGATGGCCTTTTATAAACCTGTTACTATTTTTCCCCCACCACTGTATCTTATGCATATACTACTGCTCAAAATGTTTTTGAACACTCGTTAGTATGAGGATTTATTGAAACAATATAACAGAAAACTGTTTTATGGATATTTCAATGGTATAAAACAGAAATAATCACTATATCCTAGATTTTACTTTCTTCAAAGTAACCTTGTGCTTTGAAGATTGCTCCACACACTTTGGGCATCCTTGCTATCAAGTCTCTTAATCTTTCTTCAAAAATGTCCTTTCATACCATTTTTAAATGGCTCCATAGTTCATTTAAATTATTTGCATGTCTCAGACCCCTCTGTCCAAATAATTCCACAGAAGTTTGATGGGGTTGCAATTGGGGCTTTGAGGAGGCCATATTATGTTCTTCAGTTCTCTCCTCTTTTTTAATCAACACAGATACTTTATCCATAGTAAAGAATATTTTGGATCATTATCTTGTTGCAATATGAAACCATAGCAAGTTATACACATTCCAGAAGGTTTCACGTGGGGCTGGAGAATTTTGTGGTACTGCTTTTCATTATTCCTGCTATTTTTAATGTCATATGTTTTTTTTTTTTTTTGCCTCCAAAACAATCCTAGACCATCACTGAACCACCTACATGCATCACTGTAGAGGATGTGCACTGAGATGTCATGCATTCTCCTTTCATATATTTGACAAACCTACAACATTTTGTGTCAAAGAGTTCAAACTGTAATTCATCCATAAACAACACCTTCTGCCACTGATCAGCGGTTCATTTCATATGGTTTTTGCCCTCAGTAGTCTTGTCTGTTTTCTCGGAGCCCTTAGTAATGGTTTCTTAGCAGCAATACAACCCTGAAGTATTCTTTTAACTGCCGAAACACTCACAGGTTCATTCCTCAACTGGTTGATTTCCACTGTCAGCATGGGTGCTGTTTTGAAGCAATCACCTCAACTACACTATTAAGTATTTGTCTTTAGATTTTGACATAACGTTTGTCTTCCTTTTGATCATGACCCTTGTTACTATTAATATGAAAATATTTCACCTTGGTATAATGAACCCTTCCTGAACAAACACGTTCTTGTTTCTGTGTTTCACAAATTTTATGACCTGCTGCGCATAAAATAACTATAGCTGCATGCTTTTCTGTCAAAAGCTCAATGTTTTACTTATTTTAACTTTGGAACTAGACACCACAATGTCAATGTTGTGCCCGCTGATGACCCTCTAACTTGCTTGTGGCTACCTAACAAGAGTTTGTTAGCTTACATGAATGACATGTGGTTTATTAAACAATGTTATGTTCAAAACAAAACCTATGGTATTATTTCCCTATAAGAGGCATCAAGCTTTGACTTCAAAATGTACCTCTTTCAGGAAAGGAAGGTAGCATAATGAAGTGGATTAATGTTTCTCTGGGTTCCTTTAATATCTAAAATTAACTTTGAGAGGCTCCATAAGGCCTCTTATCTCAGGAAACCAAGGATGTTCAAAAACTTTTGAGGGGTTGTATAGCAAACCAGCTTTCTTTGTTCATTATAGTTGAGACAGAATATTGACTAATAGAAAATTGTTCATGTAAATATTTTTTTTGTAAGAGTGTGTAAATTTCTAATTCTTTTAATTTGAGTGTATCAGGGACTTATTTCTTTTTAATATTCAAAATCCAATGTCTTCTCGTCACTTTGAGTTCAACCAATGAGAACTGTTGCGCGGATGAATACATAAGAATGGCGGTGTTGCGTCATAGAGACGCCAAAGGACTAGTTTATCATTAGCGTCTGTGACTTCAAAGTGTAAGGACTTATAATTGTTGATGGCGTGTGAATATGTGAATTACACACAAACTTTTAACCGGCATGGACGCTATCAGATTTTAAAAGTCGTTAATTAATTGAAACTGTTATAAAAAGTGTATATAAAGAATAAATGTGTTTGTGAGAAAAGAACGTTGGCTTTTGCATTCCATTCTACGACCACCTCCCCTGCAGAAAAGAGTGGCGTCTGCTATAACAAACTTTCCACCTTTTAGTAAAAACAATACTCCATTTGCTGCTATATTCACGCTAATATGTGTTGTCCATCTTTTTTAATAAAACCCCGCCACATAGTGAAACAATATATATTATGTTCTTTGCCATTTTCTAACTAAATGATACCAAGGTTATGCCTCTGCCCTTCCTTTTATGTCTAACAAAATTTTAGTCCTTTATAATTTCCTTTAAACATTTGAAAGGTAGACTCAGAACTAAAAAATTCAATGTCAAAACTGGGATTTGAACCACAGCCCTTCCACTTGCTGTGTTTGCTCTAAACATTGAACACTTGCCAGAAGGACATTGAGTTCTTCAACCAATTCTTATTTCTCCCGGTAGACCACAAAGGGAATCTGACACCAGAGACAAATACCCAAAGGGTGACTAACAATTCCAAGTACTTTATGTCCTTGGATTAAATAACCTTTAGATGGTAATTATTATTTATTATGCCGTCAAACTTACTGCTTTTTTAACACAAGCCATCTGTGGGCAGTGTTAGAGAGGTAGAGTGGGAACTGAAAGATTCAATGTCACAACGGGGATTTGAACCACAGACCTTCCACAAATTCTGGTTGTGACATTGAATTTTTCAGTTCCGATTCTGCCTCTTAAACATTACCCACACATGACTTGTGGGTTCAAAAACACCAGCAGTAAGTTTGTGGGCATAAATACTAATCTTTTGACAATCTTTATGATTCCCCAAATAATTTCAACATTAATGCTTCCATATGTATACTAAAAAAGGCTTTCTGCAATTCCATATAAAGCCTATGTAGGGTTACTGCTTTTTAGCATAAATATACTCTATCATCTAAATCACAAGTATGTCAATTGTACTCCCATAGCTGGAGCCTGCATGATATTCTTGCTTCTGTTTCTGTCCCTTTTGTAATACTTCTGCCATTATTCTTGTGTATAGGCAGGGAAGTAAAGGGAGTGCTGTGTTTTCTTTATAGTACATGACATCTAAGTTATCATTGCTCTGACAGAATAGAGCATGCACCCATAGAGAAGACACATCCTTGTCTGTGTACAGCCAACCACCTTTCTGTACCTTGTAGGTATTAACTGATACAGTGAAGTTTTTACTTAATCTTTCATCACCAGGCAGAGCAAGACAAAGGTTGCAGTGCTGCACTCAGTGCTTTTTATGTAAACAAACCATAATTGTAGCATGGTCCAATTTGTAGCTTGTTTTATATTGTCCCTGAGCTTTATACTATAATTGCACTTTGTCAGTAATTCTGTAAAATATCACAACCTTTGATACTATATCTACAAACACAAATGTTACTTTGTGAGCAGTTATCAATGTTGCAGTGGAATTTCTTAGGGAGAAAAGGTATTGAATTCAAAACAGAAAACTCAAATGGATATCAACTAATTTTGTGTGTGTCTAATGCTTGGAGTTGAAAAATAAATCATTCTTCTATTTGATTCCCAGATTCTGAGAATAGAGTTTGTTGACAAGAGATTTTCACATGTGGTTGATCATTATTATTCCCTACAAACCTTCTGATGTTGTAGAACTAGCACTCTATTGTTTTTCTTCTTGCCTTTTCCAAAAAGACTGGTAAAAATCTACTCTAGCAGAAGTGCCTCAGAAGCATCAGTCCAAATGGAAATTCAGATAAATTCCAAACTTAGCATTAAACTTCAGAATCCTTGAAAGATTGACACAAAGATTTTGAAGTAAATCCTGCACTTCTTCCATGCATGAAAAACTTGTGCTTACTTTTAGTATTTCTCACAGTTTTGCCTTCAATAGTTTATGTTAAGTATATTATCATGGCTAATATAATTTATATTTGCATTTTATCTGAAAAACATCCGAAGACCCCTCATTTTGAATAAAAAGGTGCTGTAAAATCTAAAAGAGAAACAAACTTAGAGACTAAAAGCTTTACTCATCTTAGTAATGCTGTAAGGTCTTTAAAATTCAAGACAATTGTTTCGTTGTGATCATCCATCACATTCTCAATGGTCTATTTTATTAGGAACCATAGCTACAGACACTCAACTATTTAATATTTCTATGTGTAGCCAACCCCTGAAAACAAAAATCTGTAAATACAATCTATTTTTTTTTATCATTCCTTAGCCAGGAGCTCTATCGGAAGCTACACGGCCACACTTACTGAAATACAATCTGTTGGAGGTATTTAAAAATTCATAACACAGTTCCTGCATTTTAAAATGAATATCCTTTTCCCAAACCATTAAATCTGTAGGTACATTTAATTGATAATTTAATCTCTGAATTTATTTCATGATTTAAGGACCAAAAATGATCTACAGGTGATTTATTAATCTGTTTATTTTTAATATTTCTAAAATGCTCCTTCATTCTGGTTTCCAAGTGACGTTTAGTTTTACCGATGTAAATCCTGTCACAATCCAAAGAATTAGATTGATAAAAGCCAGATTGTTTATAATTCGGAATTTTATCAGTTTAAGAAAACTATAGTACATTTTTTACTTTAAATTTTACGAGGGACCAAAGTTTTTCTGCGTTCCTTAAAAATTGTTAATTTTTTACTAGCCCAAGGATGGTAACTAAATTGTTTAAAAATACAACCATGTTTTATTTTCTTTAGGGTAGAAACTTCTTTAGCAGCTTTCTGATATTTGAATTTTTCTATATTTTTATATATAAAATCTGTATTAAAACAATTAATTATTGCAATGGTAATAATGTGCTTATATTGTGTGTTAAATTCTTCCTTATTACCCAGAGGTTAAATTATTAAAACAGCTCAATGGACCTTTAGATTTAATAGTTTGGGAAAAGATATAGATTTTAAAAAACCTCCAATAGATTGTATTTATAGGTTTTTGTTTTCAGAGGTTGACTATATGTAGAAATATTAAATAGCTGAAAGTCTGTAGCCATGGTTACTGTTTTACATAGACCATCGAGAATATGGAGGATGCTCATCATGAACAATTATCTGGAATCTTAAACAGCTTATAGCATTACTAAAATAAGTGACGCTTTTAGTGCCTAAGTTTGTTTTACTTCATGTTCTGTTGCTTCACAGTTAACAGCTGCACATTTTCATTAAAAATGCTGTATTACTTTTATGCGATAAGAGACAAAGTGTTACTAAATGTATATCATAAAATGAACAACTTCTGAAATCCATGAAATCCATGTACTGTATAAATTTCAGAAGTCTTTTAATTGCTTTTTATTTGTTTTTGTGATCTCATGGAAACATAACACGGGAAACTTATAATCCAAAGTATTAGATGCTAATTTGTTAAGACCTTTGTGTTATAAATATATTTTCTGTCCAAATGTAATCAACATAGCAATTGGTTGCAGAACTAAAGTGAATAGTTGCTACTAAAACTAAGCTGGAAGTTAATATAATTCTGAGTGATTGTATGCAGGCATCAGTCTGTTACTACCATTAATGTTTTTCATTTGAATCTATTTGATGCTGTTTAATAGAGTTAATGAACAACTTGATTGCTATACACAAATATTCACAGCTATAGCCGTCACCCAATGCTGATCATTTAACTATCCTTAGCAAACAGAGATAGTGTTTTTAGATTTAGTCATGTAATTATTGTACTTAGGTAATAATGCCAACCCTTTCAACATTTCAGATTATGTACAGAAGGAGTTTCTAGTTCTGTCAATAGTAAATCACTATTGGCCCCTGCTAAAGTCTCAGGAGAACACCCAAGCTTCTATCCTGGAAAGAATAATCCAGAATATGAGCATCCGAAAAGACATGTCACAGAAATGCCAACTGCAAAAGAACATATTCCTGCAGAACAATCTGGTAAATGTACTGAGGTAGAGGAAGTGTACGTAAGGCCTTCACACTTGAAACAAATGACTTTTATTGATAAGTGCAAAAGACCACACCATTGTAAAACATGTAATAAGAGCTTTACTTGCTTGTCACATTTGAAAAGACATTACTTGGTTCATGAGGGCAAGAAGCCACACGAGTGTAAAACTTGTGGTAAGAAATTTACTCTCTTGGATCATTTAAAAATACATAATTTAATTCATAAGGATAAGAAGCCACATCAGTGCAAAACTTGTGACAAGAGCTTTACTCGGTTATCAAATTTGAAAAGGCATTATTTGATTCATGAAGCTAAGAAGCCCTACCAATGTAAAACTTGTGATAAGAACTTTACACTCTTACATCATTTAAAAACACATACTTTGATTCATGAGGGTAAGAAGCCACACAGGTGTGCCACCTGTGATAAGACCTTTACTCGATTGTCACATTTGAAATCCCATTATTTGATTCATGAGGGTAAGAAGGCACACCAATGTAAAACTTGTGGTAAGAGCTTTACTCACTTCTCAAATTTGAAAAGACATTATTTGATTCATGAAGGTAAGAAGGCACACCAGTGTATAACCTGTGATAAGAGCTTTACTCAGTTGTCAGATTTGAAAAATCATAATTTAACTCATGAAGGTGAGAAGCTACATATGCCACTTTGAAAATACATTATTTGATTAATTAGGGTCAGAAGCCACACAAGTGTTGTTAGCTAATGCTGGATTTCTGACAATGAAGTCATTAATCCTCTTGCTCTCCAATATTTTCCACTGATGATGTTGAAGAGAGCAATAGCAGTAATAGTAACCGCTTTTTAGAGAGCACCATATTTTTGTTTTGGCGGTCACACCACTCGCTCACAACCCCCAGAATGTCTGGAGGACCACACCTGTCGGTTTACGGGTCTCACCGACCTGACTGGGAGAGTTACCAAAATAAATTCACCGACCATATCCTCTGACTACCAATCAGAGGATGTATTACATGCCATGACAGGTCAGCATGTTGGGGGTAGAGAAATGCAGAGGTTGAAAACGTAAAGACTCCCTAGCCCTCGGGAACCCTAATAGCATCGGGGTCGGAAGAGAACAAGAGATGACCAAGGTAAGGTCAGATAGAAAAGTTACAGTGAGGAGCAAAACACCAGTAAGTGGAAGTAATGTTCTGCTCAGCTTGGGTACCTTGTGGTCGCTATTCACATATCCCCTAGACGGAGACCCCTGAGTAAAACATGTGATAAAAGATTTACTTGTCCAATAATTTAATTCATGAAGGTAAGATGCCACACAAATGTAAAACTTGTAATAAGAGCTTTACTCACTTGTTGGGTTTGAAAAGACATTACTTAACTCAGGACAGTATGTAGTAGTGTTAGATGAAGCACATTACTAGAATTATTTTCTCTCAGCAGTCTGAAGTTGAATCAAGGAGACATATCCTGTTCCACCCTGAGGAGGTGATTATGTTTTTTGTTAAAGTGTTATCCATCTGTTTTGTGTGTGGTAGTACATCTGTCTCTCATTTAAGAGGTCCAAAGTTTTAATCTTGATTAGGGTACATTACCTGAAAGTGATTTTTCCCCTCAATGGACCATGGGTTCATCTAAGCATAGCAGTGAACCACCTCCATTATAGACTGGGTGTTTTCTAGTCGGTACATACTAGCGGACAGTACATATACTGGTCCCTTCACTCTGGCCAGCCATTCATCCTGAAGATGGAAGAGATGTACGCTCCCGAAACGTCGATGGCTATGCATCACTACACCTGGCTAGAAGCCCGAGAACATCTTGAGTGTAGTTATACCTGTTTCACTTTTTTGTATCATGTAGGTGAAAGTCACACTGATTTATTAATCTTGCTCTTCAGAGGTTCAATTAACATACAGATTCCTCATTGTAAATTGTAATTTTGTCAACAGTAAAGAAACAAAGTTCTGTTGCATGAGTTCAAGATAAAACAGTACTTGTTATTTCCATGCCAACAAAATATAGTTGTTTGAAAAATCAATTCGAAGGCTTTTCTTTTCAGTTATCATCCCTTCACTTTGCAAAAATGGTACCTGGATAAAATGCTAAATTTGCTATAAAATAGTTGTTCCTGTGGGGATCTAAGGTAAAAAGAACATATAACTGCTCTAGATCTAGAAAATATGGTGAAGTCTGGCTTTCTCATTGACTGCAAAATTTGTGTCCCCATTTCACATCAAGGAGGAAGTAGCCTCAATCTGAATGGAGATATTCTTAGGAAGCACCCAACAGTATTGTGACCTTGGCCAATTTGGACCCTCAATTATCTGATTCAATTTTCACCAACAGTTTGGTTAGATCACTGTCTCACTTTACTAATGTAAACTAGCACCGCTATCACTTCACTTTTTTTCCAAGGAATGCACGTTCATAGTTACCTCTTCTCCCAGATGGTTCATTCTTTGGTGAGTTGAACCCAACATGTGTCCAGTCCTGGCATTGTCACAAACTTGTTTACTAAATAATGGTTTTTGCTTTACTCTCTCTCAAACATCTCAAGACTCACTTTGGCAAGATTGACTTGCCATGCCAAATTAAGTGATGGGTAACACACACTTATCTGTATTACAACTACTAAAAATTAGGCGTAACTACCGGATATCACTCCCTGCCTTAAGCTGGCACTCTCATCCCTGCATGTGCAGTAATCCTACAGTGTTGTCTGAAAGCCATAATTCTCTAAAATAAATCTTAAATAGGAAAGAAGATCTGTTTTAATTATTCTCAGCTGACTTCAGTACACAATTCCTAAGCTATTCTGACATATTTTACTCACCCTTTTTACCAATCTTGTTGTAAGTCTAATGCCAGGTTGCAAGCCCCTCCGAAGGAATGTCGCCTTGTCGTGGCGGAGGGGCTCAGTACCCGAACCAGACGGCCTACTAAGTGTGTCATTTTGAATACTGGTAGGCAAGAGTTGAGGGGAAGCAAAGAACGCTACAAACGGGTAGATGAGGCTCGTTAGTCTTGGTCGACGACTCATCTAGGAGAAGAGGACTCCGAAATCAAACTCCCCCAGGGGTTCCTACTACGGTAGGTACGGGTTTGGCGTACCCGGAGCCCCGAGCCATACTCTCGATTGAGTTCCTCCAAGAGGTGAGGGGGCACCTGCCAAACGCCCAATCAACTTTGGTCCACTTTTGTGTTTGACCTCCCACCTGATACCACCCTATACACAGTCTGATGGATAACCTACGCGCGGGGGGTGACAGGGTAATCGCGTAAGTTCCAGCCCCTGGTCATCATGTAGGATCTGTGTACGTATCCGCTGATAAAGGTCCGTCC
Source organism: Tenodera sinensis (assembly GCA_030765045.1). NCBI lineage: Eukaryota > Metazoa > Arthropoda > Insecta > Mantodea > Mantidae > Tenodera > Tenodera sinensis. The sequence continues at coordinate 52,516,605 of CM060974.1, read as the reverse complement.
CGGAGGGGCCATTGCATGAGCTGATGCACTCCTGATGGCGATTGGGTCCCTCTGTCTATACATTGGGAGATGTATGTATGTATATATTTTCTGCGAATGGGTATTACCCGGTGGCAGAGTTAAATGTACAAATTAAGGTTACAAACAAAGTGCACAAACAATAGTAATACAATCATAATACAATAAAGAACAATAATAAAAATATAAGATGAAATGCACTAAATACTAATTAACACTCATTAATTAATTATAACCAAATTAAATTTAGCATTAGTATAATGTCAGTAATACACTTGCGTAATATTTATAGTAAATTACACAGCATTTACTTGATTTACGATATTTTTCGAAAATTTCTTCATAGATAAAGGACAGCCCTGAAAGACTGCTACAGGTAATTCTTTCCATTCCTCAATGGTTCTATTAACAAAGGAGAACTTTCCTACGTCGGTTCTGTGCCTTCTACCTTTAATTTTATACAAATGATCCTTTCTTCCGTAATATGTAGGGTTGTCCAATCTTTCACTAATACCCACCCATGCATTTGAACCACGATATGCTTGAAATAATGCGCATTTCCTCTGCCTCTTACGCCGGACTTTTAGAGGCTCCCATTCAGTCTCCTCCCCCTTTTTAGGCCCAAAAGATTTACCTCGTTTTATAAATTTTATAGCCCTTCTCTGTATTCTTTCTAGCGAATCAATTTGACTAAGTCTATATGGGTCCCAGCATACTGCTCCATATTCCATAATCGGCCGCACCAAAGATTTGTAGGCAATTTCCCTGGACCTTCCGCTCCCCTTTTTCAGTAACCTCATTAAGAAATGTAACGCTTTCCACGCTTTCCTGGATGTAGAATTTACCTGGTCGTCCCACCCAGCGTTACTCGCCAGGTACACCCCCAAATACTTGCAGCTATCTACCTGCAGAATTTTTTCTCCGCCCATGTGATAGTTATGAACAATTTCCCTCTTAGATCTTCTAAATGCAATGGACTTACTTTTCTTAGCATTAATCGTCATCTTATTTGTAGCAGCCCAATTACTAATTTCATTTAAATCACCCTGAAGCAGAGACTCATCTATGGCATTCCGAATTTTATTATAGATAATGCAATCGTCTGCAAACAGTTTTATCTGACATTTAATATTTACACTTATATCATTAATAAAAATAAGAAAAAGTAGCGGACCCAGTACTGAGCCTTGGGGTACTCCCGAACTAACTGTGCCTCTCTCGGAGATTTCTTTACCTACTTTTACCTGCTGTGTTCTCCCATCCAGAAACGCTTTGACCCATAAAACCACTCGTTTGTCTATTCCTGTGCCAGCTAGTTTCCCAATAAGTAAATTATGCGGCACTACATCAAATGCTTTAGAAAAGTCTATTACCACTGCATCAGTTCTTTCTCCTGCGTCCACTTCATCTGCTAAGTCTTGAAATAGGGGACTTTCGCACGAGTACCCAGGTCGAAACCCATGTTGCGCTTCCTTGAACCATTTTTTGTTTTCTAACTCCTCCCTTATATATTCTGCTATTAAATGCTCCATCAACTTACACACTATTGGCGTTAAACTAACTGGTCGATAATTATTTATTTCTGTTTTATTACCCCCTTTATAAATAGGAACTACAATAGCGGTTTTCCAGTCTTCTGGTAAGTCACAGTTATTGATTGACATGTTAAACAAAAACATTAGATAGGGAATCACAGCTCCTCCCCCAATCTTCAATATTTCAGTAGGTATGTTATCGGGCCCCGTCGACTTTCGATTCTGCAACATCTTGATCCTTTTGCGTAATTTGCAAGCCATTATTTGAAAAGTAGATTCCCCACTATCTCCAATTACCTGTTCAGCATTATCATCCAACTTATGAAAAATAGATACAAAATGTGAATTTACTGCGTTCGCTTTGTCCTTAACGCTTACTATAGCAATCCCATTTACGCTAAGATCTGGTATACTCTCCTTATTACCCCTGCGTCTATTTACATAATTGTAAAAGGATCTCCAACAGTTATTTGCCCCACCAAAATTTTGTTCAAAAAACCGTTCTTGTGCTTGCAACTTTTCGTCTTGTAATTGTTTAGACAATTCCTTAAATCTATTAAAATGCCATTCGGATTTCTTCCTTTTATTAAACGCTCGCCTGGCTTTTCTTTTAAGTATCCTAATAGATTTTGTATAAAATTCTGGATCAGCGTTTTGTTTAATAATTTTGTATGGAACGTGCTTTTTAATTGTTTCCGAAATCAGTGTTTTAAGACTAACCCATGTTGCATTTACCCCGGAAGCAGATTGTACAAATAGCCTATATTGTTCACGGAGGAATATTTGAATAGCGGTCACGTCAGCACTGCGAAAATTCCAACTAATTACTTCTTCCCCTTCAGACCGGTTTCTCCGCCCCTTCCAGTTCAGTTCTAGTTGTACACTGCTATGGTCACTTATACCTGGTAAAACCGCGTATGAGGAAAACAATGATTCCGGCCTGCATAAAAATACATCCAGTACAGCTGATTGCCGGGTACCTGTTTTAACAACTTGCAGTAGCCCCTGATCCCAGATGAGAAGGTTAACCAGATTTTGAGCTTCGCCTCCTATTAACTGTCCGTCCCAGTTCACGTTTGGCAGATTTAAATCTCCTGCTAAGATAATATTATGTCGTGTTTCAGAAGCGATTTTTGCTACTAGTTTATGGAGAGTTACATAGTCGGATTCGCCAGGTGGTCTGTAGCAAGCTATTATTGTTACATTGTTGCCTTCATTTCTTTGATCGATAATTTCTATTGCCATGATTTCTACATCCTCTTCAACCCACAATACTTTGCTGCTTAATTCTGATTTAGTACAAATAAAAATCCCCCCTCCCCTGCCATCCCTGTCCCTTCTGAACACCCTGTAATCTGATCTAAATACTTCCGCGTCATTAATATCAATGCTCAGCCATGATTCCGTACCTATAATTACATTTGGATTACATATTTCTACTAAATTCCAAAATTCTACAGTCTTATTCACAATACTACAACAATTTACCTGTAACAGCCTTAAAGAATCAGTCCTTACCTCTGAATTGTCGTTTCCTAGAAGTTGATGTCACTGCCGTTCCTGCACATCGATGCCATCGGTCCACTTGGTTACTCTCTCGAACAACGCTGCCAAATTTGAAGATCCTCTTCGATTAAGGTGAACACCATCTCGTCCAAAGTCCCAGTTACTAATCCACGAATTTGGGTCCAAAAACTGTACGTTAAGTCGCTCCGCTACCCATGAAAATGCATCATTCACTTGCATCACTTTCCTCCAGTTGACATCGCTTCACCTCAAAACTCCACTAACAACGACTTTTGCTGAAGGAAGCAGTTGTTTTGTCGTGTTAACGAGGTCGTACATGTCCCCCACTGCATAATTAACGCTCCTCTTTAGATCATTACTTCCAACGTGCAACACAATCGTCCGGTAGTCATTTTCCGTCTTGTTTTGCTTCCTCTCGATTTCCCTCTGTAGACCATCGGCCCTTATGCCAGGATAGCAAACCAACTCCGCATTTGGTTTTCCTGCATGTCTTATAATGGAGTGTCCTATTATTAGACATGATTTCTGATCTTTTTTTCCACCCTCCTCTTCTCGTGGCTTTCTTAGTTGGCGACTTTCTTCTTCAAGCCTCTGGATTTTTTCTTCTGCATCTTTCAGCTTCTCTCTTTATTTTCCGCACTTCCTCCTGTAGCTGCTCCAGTTTTTTCTGGTTTGTAGTTACGATGTCATTACCCCTGCAGTCTTTGCATGCCCAATTTTCTTCAATGTCCTGGTCCCTCTTTATTTTTTGGCAGCCCAAATGGTACCATTTTGCACAAGTGCTACACCGAAGACCTGACCTCAGCGCCTTGTTGCAGTTCCCACATCTTTCATCAGCTGTCGTGTTTCCAACAGGCCCAGGATTTAATTCGATTCCTCCTATCACAAGTAAACTTGCCAATACAAAAACCATAAAATATCATTTCTTCGAAGTTCCGGTCGTTTCTGCCCACTCGCTACCTGCTATCCGCGAACACCGGCCCGTCCACATTCCTATCCTCGCCCGGTAAAGCACCAGATCCACACCCATTGTTCTGCAGGTACCTGGTCCCTGGTATGTCCGCACTGCTCGACTGCTAAATGATATATGTGATATCTGAGATCCTAGGGTGAGCAAGGTCCAGCCCAGGACTCTCACCTAAGCCGGGGTGGCGCCCAGGAAGTAAGCATGCCATCGGAGACATTTGCAATGGTGGAGGATATCATCGCCATCAGTCCAAAAACTCCAAACAACAACAAAAACAGCAAAGCAAGTGGTAAAGAAGTAGTCGAGTGTTGTGGTCCTCGCTACTTAGTTATTACTAGAAAAGAGGAACAATTTCTATCGGTGAGCCCCTTTACCATTCAAAAGGGTCTCCTCGCGCGACGTGATAAACACCCGTGCATTGGATGATCTAAGTAATGAGGAGATTCAAGAAAATCTTTTCGAACAAGGCGTTACTAACGTTTGCCGGGTTCAGCGTAAAGAGGGTGGTGAACTGAAGCCAACACGTACCCTGTTCCTGACCTTTGATTGGGTAGATCTCCCACAAAGGATTAAGGCAGGGTATGAGTCCATCGAAGTTAGGCCTTTCATCCCGAATCCGCTCAGATGTTTTAAGTGCCAACGCTTTGGACATACAAGCGAGTTTTGCAAGGGACTACCTACTTGCAATAACTGTGGGGATGCATTACACGATGGTGATAGTAATTCAGCGCCATAATGCGCGAACTGCAAAGGTGAACATCCTTCTAGTTCCCGAGATTGCCCCCGGGAAAGAGCGATCCAAGAGATACGGGTTAAAGAGAAGGTGCCCTTCTCAGAAGCCCGGAAGCTCTTGCTCTTTTCCAAGATCCGGTACCTTTAGCTCAGTTGTAGCTAAACTGGCACCGAGACGAGAAATCGCAACACAAACCAGCGATATAAGTGGGGCAACAATATCAGAAAAAACACTCACAGCCCATAGCTCAATTCCAAAGCCTTCTACATCGGCACGCACATCTGTGTCAACGTCAACGTCTACAAAATCCGTAAATGCAAAGAACATCAGCGTTACATCACCATCAAGAGCATCAAAATCAGGACAAAAAGCTAGCAAGCCCGTAAGATATGAAGCCTCACCGATCAAGTTTAAAAAAAGTTACACAAGGACCGACTTCCTCAAGTAAAATAGTATGTCCAATCCCAGTACATCGAAGGGATGTAAGAGTCCACGAACATCTCCTCGAAAATCTCGAATATCCTCTTCTGGAAAATCTTCAAGGGTGGACTCTGACCGGCGTCTTTCATCTTCGCCGGTCTCCGTGTCAAATCGGTTCGAAGCTCTCGAATCAAAATTCAGTATCGGAACACGGACGTCCTCGGCAGAGGTCATGGAGCTGGAATCTGCCCACACTGGGAGACCCCCAGTGGAAAAGAGGCGCGAAAAAGCGTCAGATAAAAATGTAAGCCCAAGAGAGAAGAAAAGGGCAAAATTAATTCGACAACCGCCTATTCCAAACTAATGTAGACTTACCTTGGAATTACCTATCCTATACACAACGTAATATGGCTATCCTACAATGGAACTTACGTGGTATAAGAAGCCAACGTTCAGAACTTAAGGTTTTGCTCAAAGAAAATCAACCTCTGGTCGCATGTTTGCAAGAGACTAAGCTGCGTCCTCAAGACGCTTTCCATCTAAGGCGATACACCCCAGTACGGTGTTCCGGCACATGGTGACGCTGTATACTTGTCAGAGATGACGTGTATATGCAAACTCTACCATTGCACTCTGATATACAATCAGTTTCTTTACGGAATAAACTGCCAAACACCCATTTCACCATCTGTAATCTATATTTGCCTCCGTCCCATGACTTCTCGCACATTGATTTAGAAGATCTACTCTCCCAGTTACCAACACCGTTTCTGTTGGTGGGAGACTTCAATGCGCACCACCCACTTAGGGGTTCAAGTCGCGCTTGTGCGAGAGGTACGCTCATTGCTGATTTCTTAGATCTAAGAAATCTAAGTAACAACCTAGCTCTCCTCAACACCGGAAAGCCTACATTCATTTCGGACCCTTACAATAATTTCTCGCACCTTGATCTTGCAGTTTCTTCACCTCAGTTGGCAATCTCCTTACAATGGAATATCTCTGATTTACACTCTAGTGACCACTTCCCATGTCTTATTAGTCTCTTGACGCAAGATAAATGTTCCACATGTATGCCCAGATGGCGCTTGGACCATGCCAACTGGAACCCTTACACCCAGCTGGCTGTCTTTACGTACAACGAGCACGACTCAGTGAATGAGTTGGTGCAGCATCTCACGGAGACGATTCTCTCTGCTGCTGAACAATCAATTTCGCGGTCGACTTCACACCCCCGTCGATTTCCCGTCCCCTGGTGGACGGAAGAATGTCGGAATGCCGTACTCGAAGGCGTGCTCTTAGGGTCTTCCACCGTCACCCTACGTTAGATAACCTAACTGAATATAAGAAAATGCGCGCCAGGTCCAGACAAGTCATTAAGGATAGCAAAAAGTCATCGTGGAGCAAATTTGTAGCTTCATTTAACCGACACACACCTTCCTCTGTTGTGTGGGATAGATTAAGGTGTGTTGCCGCTAAAACGACCCAACTGCCAATAGCGGGACTAAAAACAGTCACAGGAGCTGTTGTTGATTCATTTGAAGTGGCCAATACGTTTGGCAGTGCTTTCGCTCAAGTGTCTAGCTCAGAAAACTACTCCCCTGAGTTCCTTCCAATTAAAACTCAGGTGAAACTTCAAGGCTTCACGTTTCGTTACAGAAACGTAGAATATTACAATCGCCTTTTCACCATGGCGGAGCTGGACCATTCTCTTCATTATTCGCGATTATCTGCACCAGGCCCGGACGGTATTCCTGTACAAATGTTACAACAGCTCTCTACTGAAGGTAAGGCATTCCTGCTCGAAGTCTACAATCATATTTGGGTTGACAGTATACTCCCAGAAAATTGGCAGGGGGCCACCGTTATTCCCATCTTGAAGGCTGGAAAGGACCGTCATCCTCCCTCCAGCTATCGTCCTATTTCCCTCACCAGTTGCATTTGCAAGGTGATGGAACGCACGATCAATGGACGATTGTTATTATGGTTAGAAAGTCGTAACCATGGTCTGTCAACTGGAATAGCCACTTCCGGTCCTGCATCGAGCTTCCAAAAAATTCCGAGGAGAACCAAACATTTCGAGCGCTGCACGTCTCTTTGTACCGGATGTCAATGGAGGTAGAGCGAGTATCAGTGATGCCAATATTCCTTATTATGGGAGTATCGCACTGTGAAGCAATTTAATAGAAAATTCTGAATAAAACAACAAAACGAAGGAATAAATCATACAACAAAAGGAATTACCGAATGACCGAACTGAGTCAATCCCAAATATGCATAAATTACAGACCTAGTTTCGTAATTTAATGGAGTGTAAGTTGGTGATGCGACACGCAGTGACGTAATTTAAAAGTGATTTTTGATTCGAAATATGGTTAACGTTTTGTGATATCATTAACGGCAGCGAAGCGAAAATAAATCTGGAAGAATATTCTTGTATTTGTAAAACTCGCAAGATTTTAAATATGTGCTAGAGCGTATGGGCAGCAAGATGAAATGAATATATTGTCAAAAGGTCGTTGGTAAGTATGATGCATGTATTAAATACATAAATGTTAAATACCAGGACATAACCTGAATTGTAATGTATCTGCAGTACTTATTTTCAATATAGAACTGTGTCGGTATGGAATTGACTAATATTGCTTTTTGCGAATCAGCTGTAGTTCGAATCTACTCTGCTTAGAATGATAACATTAATAATAAGTAACAGTAGCTTGATAGTTTATGAATTATGAGTCAGCAAGAAAAGTCCACTCGAAAACCTATTTAAGCATGTAGTTGTTAGAAGATTGGAATTGAAAGTGTTTTGCTTTCCCATTTTAATATTAAATTCACTTTTGCATTCTTTGAATTTCAGAATGGTGCATATTACAAAATGAACTACTGCAGTGCTCGACATCTCCAGAAGTGCATCTTCAGGACTGTGGCACACATTTCCTTTATTTATCATTTGAAGTAAGTTATATTTAATACATTTCCACTTTGCTGCAATAAACCAATGGCAGACTCATTGCTACATCTTTAGTAAATTATCTTTTCTCTAATTTTATTACCGTGAGAGATTAGTGCATACAATCTGAATATTGTGGGTACAGCATTATGACATGGCTTAGGATCACATGCTAAGATAAAGTTCTTTGTAAAATAATATTGCCGTTTTATCAAGGAAATCATTTAAATTTCAAACTTCGGTAAAGAAAGATGTGGTAAAATGTGTGGTATTCATACTTCATAAGTTGTAGCAATGTTTCAGTCTGCAGCACTATCTTAATATTGTTGTGATGTTGCTGGTACATAGCTTATGGTATCATTTCTTTGAAGAACCAGTGGTATGAGATTAAAGCGGGGGTCCCACGGTCCAAACTTTTTGTATCCAATGGAATTGTACACAAAAGAAACAGTGTCTGTCATACTGATGAATTTTGGTCCAACACAAATGACAGTTCACGTAGCAGGTGTGAAAAATAAACATGGCAGAAGCAAATATTAATTTAGCGATTACTATATTAAGTATAGGTTTGCGATATATTTCCACATGTCTATGTAGGAAGAAAATATGTAATTACAAGTAAAAGATAGTGGGCACGGTCATGAGAACAGGACACAGGCCAGGGTATATTGGGTCTGCTACAGAACGAATTGAGGTTAGAGGAATTGGAAAATTATGGCAGTTTTCTACAAATTGGCAAAGCTTTATTTCTCAACCTTTTACATCCTGTAGAAGGCAATATTACACACCAGGACACAAATATGAGACAAACTATTACTGTGCGAAAGAGATAAGGTACAATTGTAATGGTTTTAATCTTAGTATACATGGACAGGAGATTTGAACTCATTTCATAATGTAAAATTTGAACATACTGTTAACTGGGTTTCTTATTATTTATGAAATTTAGCTATGTAATGACCACCTTAGTAATATATGTTAATGGTCATGAAAAATTGTTATTGAATCTTGCAGAAAAAGTTTAAAACGTTTTATTAAAACACCCATCACATTAAAAGAACCATGAGCCATACGTATAAAACAGCTGACTACATGTTGCTTGTGTAGTCTGCCATATTGCTTTGTTACTGACGCTGATTGGCTATTTTCAAGTTGTTTGATGAAAAAATTAGATGCAACTATATCACATTGTATACAAACAGATTGGATACAAAAAATAGGATAGAAATTGTATGCAACAAAATTGTATCCAACTCTCGATGTCCTACAATGGTCTGTAGTTGTATACAATGCTTTGGACCAAAATGTTAGAACGTGGACCTCAGCATAAGTAAAAATATTGAAATAAAGAAACAAGTTTATGGTAAATAAGTGGTACTACAATGTTGCATTTACAAAATTAGAGAAGTTTTGATCTGTGTTGCTGAGCAATGAACATACAATAGTTGCTGAAAATGAAGAGAGAATGTGTTATAAGTGTCAGGATATTTCATAGTTAGTGATGGACCAGCTAAATTATAGTATCCTGAAAAAACCAAATGTCATTCGGTTTAGCCATTCATATAAACATGTTGAAATGTAATTGGACCAATGAAAACAGTTTTCTTTTCAATATTCATAGAGCTGTTGTTACAATAATTGTATTTGGTTCTGTGTTGCATTAGAAGTATATTTGCAGCACAGGTGTAAACAGAGTTTTGACGTGGCCCAGAAACAGAATTTTAGCCACAAAACTGTAATTAATGATCTTAGATATACTCTTACTCAGTCATTAATTGCTCAATTTATTCAGAATGCTTGTCATTGTGTTAGGTTATGTTCATTTAAATGTAAATATACTTTTTGACATTGCACTAGGTGAAGTATAATAGCTGTTTGACAGTTTGTTGTTGTCAAAATTCTAAGGCTTTCACGGCCGGTGTCAATACTAGATGCAATAATATTATTGTAATATTATTGCATCTAGTTTGTTGTTGGTCTAGATCATTTACAACAATGCTATTCTTGTGTTAGAGATATATATAAGAAAAAATTACTTTTTTATGGATGCATTTTAACTAATATAGTTCTCAGCGTCCCATACTATGTTGAGAATGACATATTGCTTAATTTTGCTCAGAGGTCTCCTTAATTAGGCTTGAGCTCTTTTTTGTGCTGCATATCTACAACACAGGATACTTCCCTTCTGAAGGAAGTTGTGCTAGAAAATTTTATGCCTGAAAATCCTCGCCCTCAGCCACATTCAAACACCCAGGGCACATACACAAAATTAACAATCAGTGTGCAGCCAAATCACACCAACAATATAGAAACAAGTCTGTGTTGTATTAAGCAGGCTTAGAAACTAGAATTTAATATGTTTTGAACTGATCAGGTTTGTGAAAAGAATAAGATTTACTCCGACATTCCAACTCCCACAAGGAAAAAGGATAGCAAAGGATGTAAAATGTGTCAGTAGTACTATAGAATACACACAAAGAGTAGGAAATTGTACCAAACTAAATTTTGATTAAGATGGGACTTGATATCGTTATGAAATACTGATGAATTATTTGCACTGTTTCCTGTTGTTTGTTTCAGGAGAGCATAATTGGATTTGGCAGCACCTACCTTGGATAGTGTTATATGTATTTTGTATATTTTGCATACTGCTCGGTTGCCGACACTGTCTCATGTACTAATTTTAAGCGTTCAAATAAACTATGAATGCCATATGAGGCAATGTCAAATTTCAGGTCTTTCTCTTAATACATTCTTTTGTAAACTTGTGCTGAAAATAATGTATATATTAAAGTGTAATTGCTTTCCAAAATCTCATTAAACATAGGCATTAACATGACTTCTTTGTTTTCTTTTTGAAACAGTGCTGGTTTTTTTGTACATAGTTGTTGGTGTATGTTCATTTAGAATCTATTTAGTTGTTTATTTCTTGGTCACTAAGGTTATCTTTCAGAAGTTTGTTTTAACATTATTACTAATTTACTGTGTACAAAAAAAGTTGCATTACACATAACTTTGTGATATCCTTTCCTGTTTTCCTCCGCCATTAACTCAATGTGTAGTTAGTTATAATTGCTGTAAGCTTTGAAATTCTTGACAGAAAGAAAATATATTGCATAAGCTCAACAATTTGTGTGCTCTGACACATTCCATCGGCTTACTAAAGTTATGATTAATTGGACACACAACTATTCATACATAGAAAAAAATGGCAAGTTTAGAAGTGGCTTCTTCTTGCCCATCTTATATTCAGGAATTAATTGAACTTCTTTCGAAGTCACATCTCGCGCACTCATGAATTGTTTACAGCACATATCACATATTAGCGTAATACGCGTTACATCAACTACGTGGATAAGAATCGTTTACCGCATATGGCTTCCACGTAGCTCACGTAACGCGTATTAGGCTAAGATGTTAATATTCGAAAAGTGCTGTAAACTATTCACGAGTGCGGGAATTGTGACTACGAAAGAAAATCGGCAAGCGATGCTGGCAAAGAGGAGGGGAGGAGGTGACGTAGCGCAGCTCAGTCGATATAGAGGCTTACGGCATTACCGACGGAATCGTTAGTTCGCAAAAGAACCGGTCGAAACATCTGACATCAGCGACATTTGTGACCTCAGCCCACAACACAGAGTTGAGCATCTGGTATAATCTGTGGTCGTAACCTACTAACATGCAGTGCGGTTTTCGACGACGCCGTTCAACTGTTGACCATCTTTTGTCAATATCGACACAGATAATGGACGGCTTTATGAAGAACTGTCAACCCGTTGGCATATTTTTCGATCTTGAGAAGGCTTATGATACGTGCTGGCGAGCAGGTATGCTACGTTCTCTGTATGCCTGGAGCATACGTAGACGCCTACCACTGTTCATTCAGGAGTTTATTAAGTACCGCTTTTTCCGAGTAAGGGTCGGCTCGGTTTTTTCTAATTCTTTTGTTCAGGAGGAGGGAATACCTCAGGGTTCGGTGCTAAGTGTCACGCTCTTTGCTATAGCAATTAACTCCATCTGGAAATGTGTTCCACCTGGAGTTCCGTCATGCCTATTCGTAGACGACTTCGCTGTCCATTGTACTTCTCAGCGCACGGCGTTCTTACAACGGCGCCTGCAGCAATGTTTGGACAACCTTAGAGAATGGAGCGTGAAAAACGGCTTCCGTTTCTCAACTGAGAAGTCAATGTGCGTTAATTTCTGGCGTCGTAGGAGACGATTACCACCTTCGCTCCGTTTCGGCCCAGATTTACTACCCTTCGCAGAAGAGACGCGCGTCCTGGGTTTGATCTTGGACAGGAAGCTTAGTTGGTCGTCGCATATTGCACAGCTAAGAGCACGATGTGACTGTTCCCTAAATATCATGCGAGTACTGAATGGCAAATCGTGGGGAGCGGATCGGACAATTTTGTTGCGAATATATCGCGCATTGGTCCGATCCAAGCTAGACTATGGGTGTATTATTTATTCGTCAGCACGACCATCTGGGCTGAGAAGATTAGACGCGGTCCATAATAAGGGCATCCGCATTCCAACAGGAGCTTTTCCAACAAGCCCAGTGGTGAGCCTTTACGCCGAGTCCGCAGAACCTCCTCTGCAATACCGGCGTGAGATTCTCTTGGCAAATTATGGTTCGCTTCTTTTGTCGCCACCACGCTAAGAGAACGATATAGGAATAGCACCCTTAGTTCTAAGCCTGCGGGGTTCCGTTTCCAAGACCTTCTAGTGAAGCTTGGAGTGGAACTGCCTAGGATGTTCGCCAAGGGCGAGAGGCTTTACCCCCTTGGCTATCTGGCACGCCCCATGTAGATCTTGGGATGACCGTACACCAGAAGTCCACGATGCCTATTTCAAGTATCCGCACGTGTTTCTTAGAATTTTTGTCAGGCTACACTGACCGTCGATATATTTACACCAATGGGTCAAAGAGCACCAACGGTGTTGGATGTGCTTATGTTTATGGAACCGAACCACATACATTCGGTTTTCCAAATAGCACTTCCATTTTTACTGCAGAGCTTTATGCAATTTATCGAGCCGTTTTGTATGTTCACCGTCGTAAATTAGGCGACCGCCTGATTTTGAGCGATTCCCTTAGTGCACTACAGAGCCTTTGTCAGTTGTACAACCCCCATCCTATTGTACAACGTATCCAGGATGGCCTCCATGTTTTACACGCTTCTGGCGTTGACGTGGTGTGTGCATGGATTCCTGGTCACGTAGGTTTGCGGGGAATGAAATGGCAGATTTAGCAGCAAAGATGGCAACTACAGAACCCAGTATTACCATCTCACGTGTTACTTCGGAAGACTTTAGGCTTGAAGTGCGGAGAGCGTTGCTGTCATCCTGGCACGACGAGTGGTCAGCTCTCCGCGGTAATAAGCTTAGAGAAGTGAACGAACTTCCGATAATTGGGTAACTTCCTGTCGCACATCTCGTCGCGAGGAGGTTAGTTTGGCTCGATTAAGAGTAGGGCACTGCAATTTTTCGCATGGTTACCTATTTAAAAGGGACCCTGAACCTCTGTGTCCGCTGTGTGAGAACCTTTTATCTGTCCGTCACGTGCTGCTAGTGTTGCTCTCTAGCGCACCTTCGAGATTCTCTGCAGCTGCCTGCC